>JANZXR010037030.1:0-13974 GCA_027575705.1 Erythroxylum echinodendron | reverse complement strand
CATGTCCTTAATTTATATTAAACTGTTTTCTTCTGAACTTTTTGTATAAATGTGTATAGTGGTTTTGTATTTAAAAAAAAAGGGCCCAAATGGCTATTGAAATATTTGACTATTGTATTATGTTAATTGAACATGGTTATGGATTCCGTATGTTATATTAAAAAAAAAATTTATACCAACTTTTGAATGATTGAGTGCATTAGCACGCCATCTTCACGGGGCACGGGCTCGGATATCATCAAAGATGTCGGGTTCAGGTCTTGCGGGAGTGGGGTGCTACAGTTAAAGCCTTAAGTTCTCCAAAAATCTAACTTAAGAGTACAAAGAATATGTGTAGACTGGAGTGCTGCCTTGACTCTTTACTATTCACTCTCTTATTCTTCACCTGAATGGGACAGAATTAGGAGGGGGTGAGATTAAAGCTCATGGGTAACAGGTTTATCATCAAGAAATAAGCAGGAACTTTTTCAAAACTCGTGGAAATATGCGATTTAGAAAACTACTTGGAAGATCAGAACTTTGTTGTTTCTCAAAAATCGTATTCAGACAAATGAATCATGTTCAGCTTTAAGGCATGTATGCATCAAACTTAATAACTCATAATCACATCAAAATGGTCTGGAATGGTCCAGAAACAGAATGAACTAACACAGTCCACATAATGATCCTGTGAAGTCATAAACAGAACGAACTAGCACAATCCCACTTAGTAGTTTTGTGTAGTCGTAAACATGAGGGAGTCCATGAAGGAGCTCCATGCCACTAGTGGGAAAGCGGGAGAAGCCTTTAGTCTAAGTGCACTTGACATCAGAATGGTCCAAACTAAACTCACATAACATGTATTTCATGATCTTGAATACTTGTTGCCCAAAATGGCAATGCTTGGAAACTTACTTTTCATATCCAAAAACATGTTTTCATAAACTAGTAACTTTTCAAAATAAACATTTATGAATCATGCAGTAACATATAACACCTTTACAACTCAACCAAGAACAAACAAATGCACATTTTTTAAGTAAATGAAATCTTTCATGTTTCATATAAAGGAAAACACTTTAATGGCCCATTACTTAATCATAAAACAATAACCACCTTGAAATCCTTGCTTGCTTAGGTATTGGATTTATAGAAGTCTTTCCTCTTGTTCCTCTTATCGCTCTCGAACCCCTCCTTGTTTTCCTTTATAAAAGACACAACTTCCATTCAATAGAAATTCGGACTTGAATAAACCCATAAGGTACATTCACTAAAATAGATCCTAGAATACTTAAATCCATATATTTCTTAAGCTCTTTAAACCAAAAGCCTTTCAAAACTCTAAAAGATTTAACATCCACATACCTTGAATTTTCACCAAACAATGAGATTCTTCGCACTACAGAAGGCTCTTCTCTTCCTCTTTCTTTTCCCCTTCTTGAGTAAGCTCAGATTCTCTCTTTAAGACTAAGAGAAATCATGACCTAGTTTAAAGCTCTATTATTTTAACTCCCCCGAAATTTCTTTTCTTCTTTTTCTTTCTTCTTCACATTTTTGTCTTCTTATTTACAAGACAATATTTTTCCTCTTCCCATTCTACCCTTGAGGAGTGTTAAAAATCCAATTTGCCCTTCCTTTAATGCCTTAAGGCTTCTAACCTTAGCAATCTACCCAAAATACCCTTATGCATTCTTAATTCTTCAATTTAACTCTTCCAATTTCCATCAATACATGAAATAAGTCCTCCTGGACTTGACTTAATAATTAAACTCCAATTAAAAAAATGATTTAACCATAAGATCACCAAATTCATTCAATTTATGTTACTAAAAAAAAATTTGGGGTCCAACACTCTACCATACTGCATGAAAACGAATCCTAATCCATAATATGAAGCATCCTTATACACGATATATCCTCCAGATCCTAATGGAATAGCTAACACCGATGCAGTAGTTAATCGATGTTTTCATTCCTCAAAATTCTTTTGACATTCATCAGTCCATCTAAAAGGTACATTCTTCCTCAAAGGTTTTGTGAAAGGGGATGCGATCAATGAAAAGCCCTCGACAAACCTCCTGTAATAAACTGCTAGTCCAAGAAAAATCCAAATCTCAGACACATTTTTAGGGGCCTCCCATTTCATTATTGCCTCAACTTTCTTTGGGTCTACCTGTATGCCTTGTCTCAATACTATATAACCTGAGAACACCACTTGATCAAGCCAAAATTCACACTTACTGAACTTGGCATACAATTATTTCTCTCTTGTTATCTGTAAGACTAACCTCAAATGCTTATAATGTTCCTCTATGCTCTTCGAGTACACCAAGATATCATCTATGAATACAATCACAAAACGATCTAAATAGGGGGAACACTTTATTCATCAATGGCATAAAATCTACTGGAGCATTTGTTAACCTAAAAGGTATCACCAAAAACTCGAAGTGCCCATATCTGGTTCTGAATGCACTCTTTGATACATCAACTTCTACTATTTTTAACTACTAGTACCGTGACCTCAAATCTAATTTAGTAAACACCTGGGCTCCTTACAACTGATTAAGTAAATCATCTATTCTCAGTAAGGAATATTTATTCTTCACTATTACCTAATTCAGTTGCCTGTAATCTATGCATAATCTCAAAGTGCCATCCTTTTTCTTCATAAATAAAACTGGAGCTCCCCAATATGACCCACTGATTTTGATAAAACCTTTATCCAACAACTCTTGCAATTGAGTCTTAAGTTCCTTAAGTTCCATAGTTGTCATCCTGTACGGAGGAATAAATATAGGAGCAGTACCTAGAATAAGGTCGATAGTAAACACCATCTCCCTATTTAGGGGTAATCCTGGTAATTTAATGGGAAACACATCTAGGAAATCCCTAGCAACAGAAATATCCTGTACTGTCTGCTTAGTTCGGGTATTAGTCATATAGGCTAGATAAGCCTCATTTCCACTTTGAATTAGCCTAAAAGCACTCATTGATGAAATCAATTTGGCTGGCACTGCTTGACTAACACCAAGAAATATTACTTTTGGTTGATTAAGAGATTCAATAATGACTTCTTCAGTACAACAATTCATTATAACCCTATGAGCAGTAAGTCATTCCATACTTAAAATGAGATCTATTTCTTTTAATAGCTACTATTAATTAAGCTTCCAACTACGCTTGATCAACTTGAATAATACACCCTTTACACACTTCTCCTGTTAATATAGTACAACCTACCAGTGTACTCACCTCTAAATTACATTTCAACATCTCTCTCTCATAATGCAGTTTAGATGCCAAATGTGATGTGAAAAATAAATGTGTAGATACTGGATCTAACAATACAAATGCCTCAAATTGAAAGACATATAACACACCTGCAACAACATCTAGAGAATTAAGTGCCTCCTATCTGGTAATAGCAAAAATCTTAGCCTGAAGCTGTGGATGGTTACTTCACACCTCAGTCCTAATACTAGGACCTGCTGAACTAGTTCTACCCCTACCTCTGTGTTAGAGAAGTGCTCTAAAGGCAATGACCTTTAGCACTTATTGTTCAAATCATTTTATGATTAATAAAGGCATTTTCATTATTTCAATTTTCATACGTTTATGGATTTGATGTTGATCTTAAGTTGATTTACTGAATTCCTTGATACAAAACATAGCATAGAGCAAATTATGATGAGATCATGATAATTATATTCCTATCATGTGTAATTATTTTAGTATCTAAACTTTCCCTAGTCATAGGATTAATGAGATGGGATATCATTATTCCAGATAAAATAACGCATGTTATACCCCTTGATTAGATCAAGCGGTAGATCTTATAAGCTATAGGCATGAGTTATTTAGAGTTAACATGCGGATGCTTACTAAGGGTAGTAAGTACAATGGATTGAGAGTACATTAGATTGACCTACTATGAGACAATCATATGGATATTTATTCCAGTGTCAATGATAGTCTCATCATAGCAATGGTGAAAGTATCTTTTAACTTAAGGTGCTCAAAGATATCTCTAAAATTGATCCTGTGTTTTGACTTCATTTATCGGTACCTTTTGGGGGTTACTCTTAGGTGGTGAATGGGATGGCTTGAGGTATTCGGAGGTAATTTAGTAGCCACTAAAGGATTCCCAAATACTGACAGAAGGAGATGATACCCACGGCCTCTTATTGGGGTCATTACTCAGGAGTCTCTAGCCAGAGTAGATATATCTTATGAAGAAAGTCTTCAATGATACATAGAGTAATGAGATCCTCAGGATAAGATCTAATATCACTTAGACTAGATGTGACATAGTTAGTCTAGTAGGAGTTGATACTTTGACCATACTCTGAACCAAGTGGGGTATAGATGGTGAAAGGACAAATTGTATGGCAACATTGTGTATGAAAGGGTTTGTAGTCAAGCCACTGAATTTCCAATCAATTGGGGGTTATAACATGTTGCTAGACACAGCTATTGATTTACTTAAATTAAGTGTTAATTCAGGTGGCCAACATAACTTGGAACCTAATGGGTCACACACATAGGAGATCTAAAGGATGAGTAAAATGGTCTCGAATGGTGATTCAAGATATGAGAGAGTGTTTTAGGATTGTATCGTGATGTGATTATGGTAGAAAATGTTACATGGAATCGATTAGAAACAAGTGTTGTTGGCTTCCATTAATGCATTCTATTCATGGTCATTAACTTCCTATAACTTCCATTAATGCATATTATTCATGGTCATTAACTTCCCATAACTTCCATTAATGCATGCTATTCATGACCATTAACTTCCCATAACTTTCCATTAGTGATGGGGGTTATGGAAGGCCAAATGGTGCAACAAAATTGAGATTTTGGTGCATCTTGTGTGAGATACAAAATGAAAAAGATAGGTTCTTTTCCTTACATACAACACTTTTTCTCTCTAACTCTCTAAAGAGTTCTTGTCTTTGCTAGCTCAAAGAAAGAATTCTAGACATCTCCTAGTGAGGTTTAATCCGTCTAAAGAGTTCTTGTATGCGTGGATCATTGTGGTTTACGACAACCCAACATGGAGAAGATTAAAGAACAAAGGAGATTGTCAAAAAGGTACGTAAACATCTTACATTTCATGTTTTTATTTTTCTATATCTATATGCATGAGAAGATTTGGTTTTTGAGGTTCTATTTTATTTCAGCTGCATATATTTGATATATGTTATGTATGAGATGCATGATCGGAACCTAGCAGTGGTACTAGAGCCATCTTGTGCCTTGTTAGATGTAGAATACTTGACATGGAAAACTGTTTTCATGGTTGTGACAGCTTAGGATTCTACAATATTTTGTTCGAACTTAATTATAGAAAAATGGTTTTTAGGATTTTATTTCACCAATCTGTTCATAAGATATGTCTTAATGATTTAGTGTGAATCAAAATAATTTTAATATGATTAAAATATTTAATTTCAACTTGACAAGAACATACATGAAATCTATCTTTCTGCTAGACACGGGATGTCTATTGGCTAATCTGATGAGGTTACACATGATTTTTGTGGATTTTGATTCTAGAAAAATTATGTGAATATATTTGGGATATTTTTATGCCTCTTTAATTTTTGTAGAATTATTAAAAATTTTAAATAATTTTATCAAACAGTTTTTTAGATCTGGACAATTTTCCAGAAATTATAGGATCTGTTTTGTTTGATGTTTTTTATGTTTATATTTCGGTTCCAGAACCTTAAAAATATTTTATGTGATAAAAATGTGTTAATTTGATGTTTGATGCATTCCTAAATGATTTTACTTAAATTTTAATTTCCAGAAAATTTTAGAAATCATATTTGTCATTTTTGATGTGTTATCAATTTTTTAGTGATCATGATAGTTTTTGGGTGATTCCTAAATTATTTTGATCTTCATGAAATGACCATGAGATGTTTAGAATGATGATTTGATGTTTTAGAAATTTTTTAATATTATAGAAATTAATTTTCAATTAATTTTAGTAGAGGAATAGATTTTCTAGTAAGACTAGAAAAGTTGGCATGTATGACAAAATTGAAGTTGTTTAATTTTGGACATCAAATAATTATTTTAAGGTAAATTAATTATGAATTAATTTCTATAATTAGGAATTCATGTTAATTAGATCAATATTAATTCCAATTGAAGTAACATACATTAATAATTTTAGCCAAGTTAGTAAAAGGAAGATAGTAAATCTAGGTGTTGGATTAGGATTAGATCCAAATGTTGGATTAGGTTTCCATATTAGGATCCATAAGATGTCATAACCAAAATGATGTTTTTACATATATGCATTAGAGAATGCATGGTTAGGAGCCCACATGCATGATGGATGGTTATGGGCTTAGGCTCAATTTGATTGGGTAGTCCATATCATGCCATATAGTTATATATATATATAATATGAGTTATTTGTATAAGACCATCTAAGTTAAATGAAACCTTAGTCAAACCCTTCACTTAGAATATTAAAACTAACGCCTTCCTTTAATATGGCGAGAACTAAATTCTTTTTAAAGTTAGGGTTCTTGGGCAAACCCAAACTTGCTCTACGCAGTTACGTTCGAACCATGGAAATAAGATTTCCATATTAATGGGTCGATTTTAACTAGAAACGTTGGTTTGTTGGGCAAACCTAAGATCAACGTGGAGAGAGACGAAGTTAGGTAATGTACATTAGATGTACACGTGTTAAGAACTGATAGCCTAATGAGTGCACACACATCAACAATTGATAGCATTAGATTATGCAATTGACATGATCGATACCTACTGGTTGAACTAAGGTGGCTTGTTGGGCAAACCCAAGGTCATTCTTAGGGATATTAGATATAGACCCACTAGGAGAATTTCTCTACGTGTTCTTTTGGATTTATATTGAGGGTTATGAATTTGTGAAAATAAATGGGAGCCATAATACACATTATTAAAGTCCTTATAGACATGCATTTAAGTACATTCTAATTTTTCTCTATTTGACGATAGGTTGCTATATCCCGAGTCAACACCATGAGTACTAGCGTGAATCTAAGATCATTGATGGAAGCTAATAAGTTGACTCGACCAAACTTCCTTGACTGGCTCAGGAGCTTAAGAATAGTTCTCAAGTCTGAAAAGCTTGGTTATGTTTTGGAAGAACCACTTCCCAATCCCCGTGCTACTAATGTTTCTGATGATGACCAGAGGGCATATAGGAAGTATCTCGATGATAGCGAGATGGCCAGTTGTATTATGCTAGCCACTATGTCACTAGAGCTATAAAAGCAGCACGAGGCTGTGGCTGCTCATACCATAATCTATCATCTTACGGAGCTCTTTGATGAACAAGCAAGGTCTGAAAGGTTTGAGACTTTGCAATTGCTCTTCTTCTCTAAGATGGCTAAGGGTACATCTCCAGTGTAGTACGCACTGAAGATGAATGGCCACATCAAGTGGTTGGCCTCCTTAGGTTTTCTTTTGGATCATGAATCAAGTATTGACTTAATTTTAATGGGTTTAATTTATAGTTACTCACAATTTATGCTTAATTATCGGATGAACAATATTTCCAGCAGAATTCCCTAGCTGGTCAATATGCTTATGGTAGTTAAGCCACCTATCCGCAAGGACAAGGTTATGATGCTGGTGGACTCTTTTGGTTTGAAGAAAAAGAGACAAAAGAAGAAGAAATTCGCAGGACTTAAGTGAGGTGTCAAGAAAGAAAAGAAGAGTGCCTCCAAGGAAACTTGCTTCCACTGTGGCAAAGATGACCACTGGAAGAGAAATTACAAGGCCTATTTGGAGTCGTTGAAGCAGAAGAAGGCATCTGATGCCCCATCTACTTTAGGTATTTATGTTATTGATATTCATTCTGTTTCTAATAGCAACATATACTTATTAGATACTGGTTATGACTCACACATTTGTACTAATATGAAGGGCCTTAGGAACAGTAGACAACTTAACAAGGGACAGTCAGACCTGCAAGTGGGCAATGGAGCAACAGTTCCTGCATTAGCTATAGGCACATATGTATTGATGCTTCCTAGTGGGCTTGTACTAGAATTGGACAATTGTTCTCATGTACCTGCTTTAACTGAAAATGTAATATCTGTTTCAAGGCTTAATAAAGTAGGATTCCATTTAAATTTCAATAACAATGGTTGTTCAATTTATTTAAATGGAATGTTATATGCTTTGGGTACATTGTGCAATGGTATATACATAATGGATATTTCTAATCTAGTTCTAAATATCAATAATAACAAAAGAATAAAACCAGATAACATGAAATCGTCTTACTTATGGCATTGTTGCCTTGGCTATATAAGTGAGTGACATATGTCTAAACTACACGTGTGGTAGTTTAGGGTCATTTGATTATGAATCATATAATACATGCGAATCTTTCTTATTAGGTAAGATGATAAATTAACCTTTAAGGGTAAGGGTAAATGAAATAGTGGACTTTTAGACCTAATACATATTGATGTATATGGTCTGGTGTCCATACATGCCAAAGGTGGTTTCGCATACTTCATTACCTTTATCGATGATCATTCTCAATATGGGTGTGTGTATCTTACGAGATACAAGTATGAAGCCTTTGAAACATTCAAAAAATTCAGAAATGAAGTTGAGAAACAACTTGGGAGAAGTATTAAATCACTTCGATTAGGTCGAGGCGGTGAATACTTAAGCAAAAAGTTTTTGGATTATCTCAGGGATAATGGAATATTAGCCCAGTGAACTCCACCTTATACACCACAACACAATGGTGTGGCTAAGAGGAGAAATCGAACCTTGTTAGACATGGCGAGGTTTATGATGGGTTTAGCGAATTTACCAAAATCCTTTTGGGGTATAAACTCGAAACTTCTGTTTATGTATTAAACAAAGTCCCACCCAAGTCAGTTGATTTTACTCCATATGAGATATGGGCTAATAATTGTTTATGTGAAGTAGATTCAGCCAGATAAGCTTAAAGCTAAATCTGACAGTTGTCTATTTGTAGGATATCCTAAGGAAACTATAGGATATCAGTTCTACCATGTTTCGGAACAAAAGGTGTTTATTTCAAAACATGTATTTTTAGAGAAAAAGTTTCTCCTAAAAGAAGACAATAGGAGAAAAATTGAACTTATGGAAGTTTTAGATGCTCAAATAGATGCAGATCAACTACCTGGACCTAAGACTATTTTTCACGAAGATGAAACAATAGTTCAACATTCAGACACATAGGAAGTTCGTAGGTCAGATAGGATATCATGTTCCCGAGAGATACAAATTTCTCATAAGTGAATTTCATAATGTATTATTCATAGAAGATGATGAGCCTACTACCTATGAAGAGGTTCTGAAGAGTTCAGAATTTGACAAATGGCTTCAAGCTATGAAATCTGAAATGGATTCCATGTATGAAAACCAAGTATGGAATTTGGTTGACCGCCCCGAAGGGATAAAACCTATAGGGTGCAAATTGATTTTCAAGTAGTAGATCTCATAAGTTGTAGACATGAGTTGTTTAAAGTTAACATGTGGATGCTTACTAAGGGTAGTAAGTACATTAGATTGACCTATTATGAGACAATCATATAGATATTCTATTCTGGTGTCAATGATAGTCACATCATAGCAATGGTGTAGGTATCTTTTGACTTGAGGTGCTCAAGGATATCTCGGATACTGATCCTATGTTTTGACTCCATTCATCAGTGCCTTTCAAGGGTTACTCATAAGGTGGTGATTAGGTATAGCTTGAGGTATTTAGGGGTAATTGAGTAGGCAACAAAGGATTCACCACTCCTAATAGAAGGAGATGACACCCGTGGCCCCTTGTCGGGGTACTCAGGAGTCTCTGGCCAGAGTAGATATGTGTCATGAAGAGAGTCTTTAATAATACATAGAGCAATGAGATCCTCAGGATAAGATCTAATATCACTTGGACTAGATGTGACATAGTTAGTCTAGTGGGAGTTGACACTTTGACCATACTCTAAACTAAGTGGGATATAGAGGGTGAAAGGACAAATTGCATGGCAATATTGCATATGGAAGGGTTCATAGTCAAACCACAGACTTTCAAGTCAATAAAAGTTCATGACGTATTACTAGACACCGCTCTTAATTTACTTGAATTAAGTGTTAATTCAAGTGGCAAACATAACCAGGAACCTAATGGGTCAAAAAAATAGGAGATCTGAAGGATGAGTAAAATGGTCTTGAATGGTGATTCAAGATATGAGAGAGTGTTTCAGGATTGTATTGCTATGTGATTATGGTAGAAAACGTTGCATGGAATGGATTAGAAATAAGTGTTGTTGGCTTCCATGCATGCCTTTTATCCATGGTTATTAACTTCCCATAACTTCCATTAATGCATACTACTCTTGACCATTAACTTCCTATAACTTTCCATTACTGATGGGGTTGTAAAAGGCCAAATGGTGCCAAAAATTGAGATGATTTTCATGCATCTTGTGCAAGACGCAAAATGAAAAAGATAGGTTCTTTTTCTTACATACAACACTTTTTCTCTCTAAATCTCTCAAAAGTTCTTGTCTTTACTAGCACAAAGAAAGAATTCTAGCCATCTCCTAATGAGGTTTCATCCATTTATCTTCGTATAGAATTTTATTAGAGATGGTCTGCATTGATGGTTATGGTTTACGATAACCCAACGTGGAGAAAATTAAATAACGAAGGATATCGTCAGAAAGGTATGTAAACATCTTACATTTCATGTTTTTGTTTTTCTATATCTATATGTATGAGTAGATCTAGTTTTTGAGGTTTCATTTTATTTCCGCTGCGTATATTTGATATATATTATGTATGAGATTCATGATCAGAACCTAGCACTTTACCTCTCTAACCTACTACACTAGCTCTACTTTGCTGGATAGTCGTCTCAGTCACTGATCCCCCTCTCACTCCAGACTGCGCTCCCAAAGTCGTGGGATAGTCTCTAATATGATGCTCAAAGGAGTCATAATGCAAATAGGCTCTCAATATCTTCTAACACCCTCTACCATGTTTCTTTCCACAATGCTCACAACTAGGCATTTGTTGTGTTTTCCCTTTAGATACTTGACCTCTACTACGACCAGCATGAATAAAACTACCTCTCGATTTAAACTCTGACTGTCTCGATCTCAATTGTGATTGTGACGATCTATTCTAGCGTTTACTAAATATTGTGCCAGAATCAACTTGAGACTCACCATGCGTCTTAATTCTAAACTCTTGCTTATACTCTCTGTGTCCATCCTTTAGTCACTATTCAGTTCGAATCGAAATAGCTCTCAGCTTAGTAAAACTACTCAAATTAGTAATAACCAACCTCTTTCTAATCTCCATATTCAATCCATCCTTAAATCGTCTACACTTATCTTCCTCATTCATAATTAAAGCAGTAGCATACCCCATTAATTCATTAAATCGCACCTCATACTCAGCTACAGTAAGACTTCACTGTTTTAGATCTAGGAATTCCTTCATCTTTTTGTCCAAGTAGATCTTTAGCAAATAGTTCTCCTTTAAAACCTTCAGAAAATCTTCCTATCTCAATCTATTGACTCCTATGGGCCCAAGGTCAGCTGATTCTATGACTCGATCTCTTATAAGGGATGACCTATAACAAACGATAATTGTGATCACTATATGAGCCTCTCATTATATGTCATCTTTAAAATGCTTATATATGTCCCTATAGATGCTAAATCATGCTCTGATACAAAAATTATAATATACCACTTCCATAGAGCATATGCTCGAACATCTAGAAGATATTCGAGAACACACCTTATGAGAATAACACGTTAGAATAGTCTCATTAACTTATTATGGCATCACATATAACACAAGTATTCAAAATGATCAAATCTTCTCATTTTATTCACAAAATAAACTTACTTATACTGTAGCACTACAATTCATATCCATGTATTTACATTACATAACATTTGAGGGTTCACAACTACATACAAAATGTTTAACATGAAATGAGAAGCTAAACAAACACATCCTAACTAGACTCCTCAGATATCAGCTGACTAGACCTTTCACCCATTCTTGTTCTCAAAATGACAATACTAGAATTCTACTTGGTTGCCGTGAAAGCTAGAACTCCCTTGTACCTATAAATCACTGTTGCAATTTTGATGAGTTTGCAAACTCAGTGAGTGAATCATCAATGATGTGCTCACTCCAGTCAGAACACGAAGTCAAGTATATAACCAATTTCAAGAAGTTTAACACATCATCCAATATTAGATCGCATGTTACATTTTTTCATATTTCATCAAGCACAAGTACAACATGTATACAAACATTTCATAACACTGTTTCAGAACAATCCATTAATTCATCTCAATCATTCATAGGATACATGTAAAGTTATATATATATATATATGCAATGCACATATAACTCCATTTTCATTTTACTTTGTTATGACTGAGTGCCTATTTACTGTCCTACCCATTGTGAATACTAGGCTCATTTTATTTACTATTTCATATCCATTGTGGATACCGGGCTCATTATTAACTGAGCCTGTGGCTCTTTGTGCATAATTCCTGAGCTTAAAGGTTTTTTTTCATGTTAGTGACTCCAGTGACAATTCCTGAGCTCAAAGCTTTTTTTTCATGTTAGTCACTCCAGTGACAACTCCTTTATCTGATCATGCATATCAATGTAATGACATGCATCAATTCATATAATATGTCATCAATACTTTTCATTCAATATGCTTATATCATTTATCATATCCTTCGAAACTAAGTCCGACATTCAACATTCAGTTTAGTACACATTCCATATTACACATGCAATTTGAAAGCACTTCCAATACATTCTCGAATACCAAACTCCTCGGACCAACAATGTTTGGAATTATCACAATCACATAAGTAACAATTCAATAACTAAATTTTAAACAAAAACAAATCAATTATAGAGAAACATTTAGGTCAACTCACAGTATGCTCAAAAAAAGCTATTGCTGATTCAACAATGTTTGGATGTTGACGATCAACTTATGCTTCTTTAGTCATGCAATACATACATATTTTACACATTACTAAGTTGATCCATCATATGATTATTCACTCATGCACATGCATATGTTTCATGCTCAATGCATGCTTAATTGTCTTTCCCGATATGTATTCTTATACATAGATCTTAACTATTCAATTTGTGCTTATACACCAAAGACCATTCAAACATTTTATTTTGTATACTACCATTTTTCAATTAGGTTTGTACTTTTAAGTTAGCTTGATTCACTCTAATTACTCTTGTCCATGCCAAAATTAAGAAATTACTAATTTTCCCTTATCTTTTAAATGAATTACCATTATGTCCCTTACTTGTTTAGATGTACTTAAATCCTTATGTTCACTTCTTAATACACCCTAGATAAGTTATAATGCTTCTAGGGTATATGTTGGGGCCTTATAAATGCCCCTTTCCAATATCATGGAAGGGGAAGTTTTTGATGTATAGGGATGGGACTTCATAAGACCTTTCCTATCTTCTCTTAGGAATATATATATCCTACTAGGTTTGGATTATATTTCTAAATGGGCTAAAAAAATGGAAACTCCAATCAATGATGATAAAGTGGGGCAAAATTTTATCAAATGGATATTCAATACGCTTAGAGTTTTAAGAGTGATTATAAGTGATAGAGGAACACACTTCTGCAATAAGCACTTTGAAGCTCTTCTAAAGAGATATGGAGTTTACCATAAATTGATCACACCATATTATCCACAAACAAGTGGACAAATGGATGTTTTCAATAAGTAGTTGAAGCAAATTTCAAAAAAATAGTCAACTATTCAAGGAAGGATTAGGCAATGAAGTTAGACGATTCATTATGGGCATATCGAACCGTATTTAAGACACTTATTGTAACATCCCCTCACCAATTGCTAGTGAACAGTGACATATGCATGCATTATACATGCACATGCATAAGAGATA
>JANZXR010037001.1:0-13975 GCA_027575705.1 Erythroxylum echinodendron | reverse complement strand
ATCCCCAAAAATTATAATTAAAGCCTAATCACAATAAAAATAATAAAATTAATCCTCAAACAAATCGGGGTCCAACACAACCCACCATCGTCATTAAAATCAAAGTTATGCTCTGGTCTATTAAATCTTGTCTCCACATTAGTTAAGTACATTGAACAAAAAGTCAAGCATTCATTTAATATATAAGCCTATGCAATAGACCCCTCTAGTTGAGCTCTATTACGTACATAATGCTTAAGAAAGTATAAAAACCTGAACATAAATAGTTATAAACTTAGGAATTGTTACAAACAAATAATATAGGCAAAACTTGTTGAATTTAATATAAGTTACCTTTCAATCGAAAACATCCATCGAAATTGAATCGGTCCACAAAGTTTTTCTTCATATGGTAAGTTAATTGCCAAATGAACCATAACATCAAAAATTGATGGGGGCAATAATAGTTCAAGCTTACATAGAATCAATGCTATGTCTTTCTCCAATTTATTAAGCTCTTCAACTTAAGTGTCTTGCAATATAATTACTTAAAAAGCTCTCCCACTTGACCCAAAGTAATGGACACATCCTTCGGTAAACACCCACGTATTCCAACAGGAAGTAGTCGTTGCAAAAATACATGCAATCATGACTTTTCAACCATGATACTTTTCACTCTTTAACATTTGCACAACGGCCTATATTATATGCATACCCATCAGGAAATTTAACTGATTTGAGGAACTGACAGAATGATTGTTTCTCACTTTTAACAAACATGAGGAATAAAGTATGAACCATCATCTCTTCTTTTCAAATGCAAATCTTTTCTAATATTCATATCTTCCAAGTCTAGTCTAGCCTTAATAGTTTCTTTGGATTTCCCATTAATTCCCATAACAATCCTTAAAATGGACTCACAAATGTTTTTCTCAATATGCATGACTTCAAGATTATGCCTCAATAGTAATTCCTTCCAATATGGCAAGTTAAAAATATGCTATTTTTTGTCCAATTCAGTTCAATATTTCTATGCCCATGCTCCAAATAAAATTGATGACCTGTATAACATATTTTAGTTTGTATCCTTTTTAAATATGTTTGATGATTACAAGCAGGACAAGCCATACATCCTTTAGTGCTCAACCCCAACAAATTCCCATAAGCTGGGAAATCATTTATAGTCCACAATACAGCAGCATGTATTGTAAATATATTGCCCTAAACAACATCAAAAGCTTATAATCCATAATCTCATAGATTGTTTAAGTCATCAATTAATGGTTGCAAGTAAACATCGATGTCCTTACCAGGAACAGTAGGTCCTATAATAAGCAAAGACAACAACATTAAAGGATAGGTCCTAGAATAAGCTAAGACATCAACATAAAATACTCCTTCATAATCGATGTCCTTACCAGGAATAGTAGGTCCTAGAATAAGCAAAGACATCAACATAAAATACTCCTTCATACACTTCCATAGAGGTAAATTATATGGGACTAAAATCACCGATCACATTTTACATGAATTACTCATATTACAAAAAGGATTAAATCCATCTAAGGCCAATCCAAGTCAAACATTATGACAATCTTGTCCAAACCATGGAAACTTTCTAACAAGCTCTTTCCGTGCCATCGAGTCTGCTGGATGCATATAATTTTATCATTAATGAGTTTCTCTTTATGCCACCTCTTATCTATGGCTATTTTTGTTGACATAAATAGCATTCGTAATCTTGGTTTAATAGGAAAGTATCGAAGGATTTTCATCGGTATCTTTTTCCCTCTACCATCATCCACCAGCCAACTTGATGTACTACAAATAGGACACTCTTGAAGTTCTTTACTTTCCTTACAATAACGAACATAGTCATACTTACAAGTATGAATTGAAATATATTCCAATCCAAGGCCCCTTAATAGTTTCTTTGCATCATAGTAAGATTTCGACAACTTATGTCTGACAGGTAATGCATCGTTTAGTAAGTCAATTAACATGTTAAATGACTTGTTACTCCATTTATTATAAACCTTCAAATGCAACAACTTCACAATAAATGATAGTTGAGAAAAATTACAAAACCTCGGATATAATTGTTCTTGAGCAACTTTCACTAACTTCCCAAAATTATCTTTTGTCATACTACTAATTATGTTAGGCATTCATCTTTCATTCATAGTCTCCATATAATTCTGACAGTATTCTAACATCTCATTAATCCCATCATCACAATCATCGTTCACATCATAATCATCAGCATCATTATTGTAATTGTCATCATAAGACGTACCAACACTTCTACTACAACTTGTTTCCTTATGTTCACCGTGATAAAGCCATGGAGTATAGAATTTGTCTGTGCCTTAGATAAGTAAGTGATTATATACCACATCTTAACTTTGGAAGTCCACATTTAAGCAATTAATGCTAGGACAATGAATACTATATTCATCACCCATTTGATCTTTTACAAAATGCATGAAACTCTTAACTCCTTTTATGTATTCAGTTGACCATTTTCAAACTCTTATCCATTTAGCTATACAATATAAGAAGATAACGGAGTTATAACATGCCTTTTTCGTTTTCTATTACGTCAGAAATCCTATGTTTAATATTACATGTAGTCAACAACGTTGTATCAGTTTATAAGCACCAATTAAGTAAACAATATACAACAAAATAAAACGACAACTAATATATAAAACAATAAAGATTACTACTAATTTGCATACCTGAAGATGTATAGTTGTATATAGTTGACTTGAGTAGTTTATGTTGTTGGAATAAAGTAGGTCACTCTGATGGAAATTTACAAAGATAGAAAGAAGAAAGGGATTAAAACTGAAACAATTTCTTGGCTTTGGACTAAATTTGATGGGCAAGGAAAAATGTACCTAAGAATGCCACACAAATTATGTGGTTTTTAGCTCTAAGCAAAAAGAAGAACACAGAATTTGCAAAATAGAAAAAGGAATTGGTAAACAACAAAATCTATTATAAATAAATTGAAAACTATGAAATAAAGGTTAGATGGCCTAAAATCATATTTAATCTGCATATACATCATAATGACATAATTTATAAATATCTAAATTTTGCACAAAGAAGGAAGATTCAAGGTGGTACTTTTTGTACATAAAAGTAGTATTGTGTTGATAAGGTGGTAGTGTTTTTTAATATATTTGATTTTTTTATCTATATAGTATTTTAAGCTTATCAATGAAGCTTTCTAAGGTTTTTATTAGCTTAACTCTGAATATTAAAGTTTCTAAACTCGATCTTAAATTTGAAGGTAATGTAAGTCAGTACTTTATTTTTGTTGACCCCTGTTGTCAACTTAAGCGTGTAGCATCCTTGTCAAAATAATGGCAAAACGAAGGAAAAATGAAGGTAGAACATATATAACCAAAAAAAAAATGTTTTTGTTGTATATGTTTTGGTTGTCACAATTGGAAAAAAAATTGTGTTTCTTTAAAATTTGTATAGTTTTTTTACTGTTTAGGAATAAGAAACAATAAAGATATTAACAAAAATATATTTTTATAATTTTTTTAAAAAAACACAATAAGATAAATAAATATTCTCTCAATTATATTTTATAGTTAATAATAAAAGAAAAAGATGAGCACATTTAAAAAAAAGAATGTTCAACATTATAATATTATTTTCCCTTTTATAATATTCAAAATGCATACATAACAAATAATTGGGCACTAATGACCACCACCAATAAGCTATATAGTTGGTTTGAATAAGAAAATATTTTGGGACTATTTTATTTGGAATGTCATCCAGAAAAAATTGAACAATATGAGCAAAGAAGCATAATTAATTAGTGTCTTGCAACCAATACGACTAAGTTGTTTCTTAGTAAATTCCTTGTCCTTTTTAATACTAATAAAGTAGAGGTGTATGACTTCTTAAGTTCAAATCAACTAATTCATGTAAGAGTTAAGGAAAATAGGCTAATAATGAAGTGGACATCTCCCTTGTATATAATCACAACACTCTACTCGAAAGAACCGCTCTATAAATGAAGCTCAATAAATTTTCACTTTCTTTTCTATGCTTATCATCATCATCATCGTGCATGTTGAGAATAGATTACATGTGAAAACAAGTTCACTTTTAGACAAAAATTTGAAACAAAACAAACTATAGAACTTTCATATAACACCTTGTAACCATAATATAAAACACACCTAACTTAAACCATTCATTGTGTTTGTCCCCTTTCTTCACCATCATTAACACATTTCAAAACAAACCCAACAATTAACTTGTTCAATCCATGCAAGCAACTCAACAAATCGAAGAAACCCAGAACAATTACTATTTGGTATCATTAATATATTTAAAAACAAACCCATGCAAATCGAAGAAAAACTTACTAGGTTGAGCTCAACTCCAAGAGACAATAGATGGGGGGAAGATAAGAACAGAATGTTGCATAACAATGGGAGGAACAGAGCAAAAAATTGATTCAGTTTGAGAGAAAAGGAAGAAACGATGGAGAGCGGGTCTGGGGGAAGGCTCCAAGTTTAATTTTTGGTTAAATGGGACGACATCGTTTGTAATTACGACATCCCACCTAAAATTTTTTTTATTGTTGCAACATTTAGTGATGTAAATGAGATTCGTCGTCAAATGTCAAACCTTTAGCCACGATATATGATAACCAGCACCAACACATTAGGAAAAACGCAAAAAACGACTTAGTTATATTATTCTAATCTCCCATATTTTGCAATGAAACAAAGATTCATCACAAAATTCCATGCTTTGTCTATGAAACAACTACAGCGTTGCAAAATGTACAACATTTTGCTACTAAGCTGTTAAATCATCGCAAAAAATATTTCTTTTACCTTTTTCCGATGGGGGCAATTTTTGTTGCCTAAAAGCATAATTTTGCTACCAATTTTATATAACGTCGCCAAAACCCAAGGATGTTCTTTGCATCCTTAATTTTCTTAATTGATTAACATATATGAGTTTTTCCTATTACCAATAACAAAATGAAAAATTATTCTTCTCACTTATATATGCAAGTGTTCTTCATTTGCTTAATTTTTGGGAATGACTAATCTTTAAATATAATTTTTTAGAAATAGTTTTCTAATTATATTACAATGTATTATTAAATTATTATTATTTATTTTGATTAATTACAATGATTAAAATGTTTAATTTTTTCAAATAATTTTTTTGAAATTATATTAATGAAAATTTATAATTGTTTGAAAATTGTAAGTCAATTTTATTTTATTTGAACGGTCAATAAATTAATTTTCAAATAATTTTCAAATGAATAATTTAATTTTTAATTCAAATTAGATTTTATTTGGAATAGGAAAATAAATTTATTAAAAATTATTTATGAATCGAAAGACTTTAGCGACGAACTATATATTAGTTGCTACATCTGACGATTATCGACTAAATATAATAAATCATAGCAAATTAATTAATTCTACTTCTAAACAACTACAACAAACAATAAACAATATCGTTTACCTAAACTAGAAAAATAATGTCGTCTTGTATTAGGTTTTCAAAGACAAAAACATAAAAGCCTACTCCATTCTCATTCAAGCCGTCAACACCAATCCAAAATCCTCTCATAGATAACTTGTTTGGGTTTTATGTTCTACTCATCACCATCGAAAAACAATTATTAACTGAATCGATATTATTCTTTTGTTCTATTGTAAGTTATTGTGATTATTCTTTTATTCTTTTGTTCTATTGTGATTGTTCACTAAAATCCTTTAGGTGTTTATTGTGGTTTCTTAATTATGCATTTGATGTATGAGTTGTGTTTATGGTTGTGTTTTGAAGATGATCTACTGTCTATCTTTGTTATTTCTTTATGTCTGTCTTCCCACCGATGTCTAACGCTTAATCTCATCAAATCTTTGTTTTTGCATTGATGAAATTGTTTCGAGAGTATTTTACTTTTATTCATTTCCATTAATAGTAATATAGAGACATATAGATAATACTATATTTCTGTACATTAAGAACATAGTCATGTCTATTCTACTTTAAATTCTAAATTTTGCATATGATACAAATTAGAAAATAAAATATTGAAATTTTAGTAAGGGCAACTTTCATATCATTAGGTACATTGAAGATGTATAATTGCTAAACTGAACTAGTTTCACTTGTCATTAAATTTGGAGTTAAACATATCATCATGTTATTATAAATCGACTTTTGCAGAATATACCTCTTAACATTATTAATCAAGGAATGTCGATATAGAAACTAATTCCAGATGGCCCTAATTCATTCGGTTGGGAGGAATATGGCAAAATTGTCCTTACTGAAAAACCAACAATGCAGAAAAATCTCCACTTCATGTACAAATCATCGTTTGTCTTCCATGGCCAATCTTCTGCTTCAAGATGTTTAGTATCATTCGAACAACATCACTTTCCTTATTATGTACATATCATTTCCTTTTATGAAGCTAATATATATATTCACATTTGATGGATTATATTACATGTTGTTTTAAGCTTCCTTGAGTCTCCAAGATGGCATGTATGACCATAGAGGCGGGAGCGATGTCACAACAGTTCATAAAGGATTATGGAAATCGATTATTTTGGAAAATTTGTCAATTGCATATACTTCGCCTACTCATTCATGTATGCATGTCACTCCAATTTCAGTTCATTTAACGATTTACTAATATCACAATATCTAAGTTCTATATTGATTGTGTTTTAAGTACTAAATCTAGTGACTCATTCATTGTATCCTCTACAAGTTTAGATATAGTAAAAAATTCATTGCAAGAGAGTATGGAAAATCCTACACTTGAGGGAACAACTGTTACTGTTCTAATTAGTGTGTTCGAATGTGCAAGGACCCTTCTCGAGAATCCAAACATCAGGGACTCATTTACCTTTATCGACTCTATTGTTACTTAAAATCTTAATAAATAATTATATCATTTTCATTTAGCGAGTCAATCAACTAAACTCAGCTTTAAAGTTGGTTTATTATTGTATCTATAGTAATTTGTCAAACAACATATCTACTACTTAGGGCTCACGTTGCGTACTATTGAATGTGAGCTGTTATTGTTCTGGTTCTATGATTGTATGAATTGGGTAACTTCTAATTCAAAGTTTGTACTACTCCATATATCATATTATTGTATTGATAAAATTATTTAAAATTTTTATAACTAATTTTTACAATGTTAATAAATACTAATGATTAATTAATACCACTATTTAACGCTTAAAATTATGTCATGAATTTTTTTAATAATACGTTACAAACATTCAAAACAAATCTCCAATAAAATATATCTTAACTATTATAGATTATAAAAATGTTATTTTAATAATTTTGGAAAATGTCAACCATTTAGTGACAATTTCTGGAAATCATCGCTGAATGCTTGACATTTAGTCACGATTTTAAAAAATCGTTGATCGCAAGGTTACATACGCTAAGTTTTACTATTTATGACCTTGGTAAATTTCGCAAACACACGGGTCATTTGCGTAGTACCTAAGGTGTTGATATCACAAGGAAGCCTAATCTAGTCCTAAAGTCTAAGGTCATATTAAAATTGCAATAATTCTAAATAATAACAAATGTAGAAAATAATTCAATTAAACAAATAATTACAAGAATTGAATTGCAGAAATCTAAGCAAGATAACAAATCACAAAAAAACCAATACCAAACCTACCTAGAAACTACCGAGTGAGAGAAAGGGCATTTAATTTGAAATTAATGAAAATCTAGTCAATTATGCAAGTCTCAACTTAACAAGTTTAGGCGATCCTAAGGTGAATTACTCTCTCTCGAGTTATAATTCTTAACCCTAATTGATGATCCCTAATTTAAATTATGGAATCATGATCTCTCAATTCGCGATTGGTCCAAAATTTAAACTAGTTCTGAGTTGTCTATTTACCTACTAGGAATCTATTCTCGATCTCTCATTACACAACTTTACCAGTTTAATTAAATTCTTAACCTATCAATTCACCTAACTCTCGTTAGCCCAAATTGATTATATTCCCTTAGCTCACCTATTTTGGAAAGTACGTCGCGTCAAGCTATTCTCTGTTTCTCTCTTCCTTTGTCTCCTTCCTCAATCTCTCGACTTCTCTCTAAGTTTTTTGGGGATTGGATCATGTGAGTGCTCTCTTTTGCAGACTCTCCAAGGCCGCTTCTTGTGACTTGTAATGTTCTATTTATACTTTTGAGGCTCTAGGTCAAAGTTGGTGTCGAAACGGTCCAAAAAATCTTTTGAAACTTAAGTTTTTCTGTTAGCCCAAAGCAGGCCAAAATCGTGGCCCTGCCTGTTGGACCCAGGTCTCGATTCGGATTTCATGGTGACTACGCACCACATTAGGATTTAATGAATTAATAATTAAATTAGAAACATTTCAATAAAATGTAATGATAGCATATAATTAAATTAAAATTTAGATAAAGGAAAATTCATAAAATAATTTTAGAATTGAAAATAAATTAAATGGGGGTCGAATAACACATATAATCACTTAGAATTTAACCACTAAAATATTTTTGTCCAACATTTGTAATTGTCACGACCATGACATAAAAATGTCACAACCATGAATTTTTCATAGAAGTGTCACGGCCATGGCATAATAATGTCACAACTGTGACAATGGGAAGAGTTGTCACGACTATGACATGAAATTGTCACAACAGTGACAATGGAAAGGGATGTCACGGCTGTGACATGAAATTGTCACAACCGTGACAATGGGAGATGTCACGGAGATTAGGGTCTACACATAGGCGTGAGAGGAAATAACAAAGTCACGGGGGTGAGGGTTTATGCACGAGCGTGAGGGAAGAGCAAAGAAGTCACAAGCAAAACTGAACTATGCACGGGCGTGAGGGAGAAGAAAATGAAGAAGGGAGTCGCGACTTTCTAGTCGCTCTCCCTCCCTTCAAACCATCAAAACTTTCAACCTAAAACTCCAAAAATTACAAACTTTATGTTGTTAGAAAGCTAGCAAAAATATCTACAACTTTCATGAAGACATTTTTTATTAATTTTGCCTAGATCAGTGTCGTTTATGCCTTGAAGTTTCAGGCTACATTTTAACCCTTATTCTCTATTTTTCTCTCATCTGTCCATATATATATATATATATATACGCAAAACTGGTAACTGCAACCATAAGACCCAAATCCAACTTTCAATTCCATACATACAACTTCCAATCTAAATAATTTTACTTAAGAAAAATCCATCCCAAAAGCTGACATGCAACAAAAATTTCACTTCCAGCCACATTAGCATTTGACAGAACATAACATTTTACACATACATATGAGAATCTCTGCAACTTTTCTGTCAACTTTCAATAACAAAGTTCTTGCACAACTCCATATTACAAATCCCAAAAACCACATCAGTAGCAAAATAAAAAACATTTTTATGGATGCTCATGCTTGAAATGATTCTAAGCGCCAAAAGTTTTTGAGCTACCTAGTTAAGTTATAAATGATAAAAATCCTCGGAGTTTGCCAAAATTTATAAGTTAATGTTGTTCTGCTTTTTCTTCACCTGAGGAGTGAAAAAATAGTGGGGTGAGCTAGGAAGCTCAGTGGCTAATATGTTTATAGCCAGCGAGAATGAACCACACACAATCAAGTATATATATATATATATACCACATGCTAGACTTAATAGATCACATTCAAAATTTAAGACTTTCACATATATCTGAACACATTCCCACACAATATAGCTCATGTTTTTCATTCAAATATCTTCCATATCCAACAATTCAGGATGCAATGCACAAACAAAATGGTTCGAGAGAATCCCATAGAACGAAATGGAGAAATTGAAGTTTACATCATAAATGAAATGAGCCCATTTTTCGGAGCTCATATACCACAAGTAGGTAGTCAAGAGAAGGCTTTAAGTCGATATGCACGAGACAAACAAAATGGTATCTCTCTTACCCACATAACAAATTTCATATGCATACATATCATAATAATATTTTTCATGCTTCTTAAGTTTTTGTTTTTTCCTTAGCATAAAGCAACACAATTATACAAACAGACATGATATAAATTCAGAAATTGTTTTTCCCACGTTCACAATGAGTCAAGACAAATATTAATAGTATTCATATACATAAATATTTTTGCTCATCATCACAAAACTATAAACATATTACCCACTTATTTTATTTGATACTTCCAAGATCAAACTTACTCTTCTCCTTACTCTTGACTTCGACTAGCTTGATTCCCTTTAAACACATATATTTTCATTTAATCAACACACATGAATGAAGCTTTCCTTAAACTTAAATATCCATGAATGAGCTTAAGCTTGATCTATTCTTGATTTATCTAACTAGAAGAACTAAGATCTACTTAAGTTAATAAAAGAAATCTAAGAACATAGTTCTCTTATTCCTCTTCTGTCTCTCTCTTCATTTTCATCACATAAAACCTATTTTCTCTACTTCCATCATCTATCTAAACAAAAAGAATAGGCAAAGAATACCTAAAAACTCACCTAAACTTTTCCTGCTTCTTCTTTCTCCTTTTTCTTTCTTTCCTTCTTCTTCCCTTTCTTTCTCCTTCTCTCCTTCTAGTCTCTTCCATGACTCTCACTTTCTTTTTGTTTCTTAACTGTCATAGCTCCTTCTTCTCTTCTTTGTCTTATTAGTTTAAGACAAAATATTTAACTTTCCAATTTTACCCTTCCTTATTAAATCCAATTCCTACTAGCTCCTCCACTTAATTTTAATTCTTTCTTTTTTTTCATGCAACCATATAAAATTAATAATATACTATATTAAACTCCAACAATTTTCTAATTCATGAATTCTAACTTGTTTTCATGCTTGATAATTTAATAAAACAAATATTCAGAAAATTCAGGACCCAACACTGCTTGCCACGATCGTGGCCAGTGCCTTAACTTTTCTATCACGATCGTGGCCTAACTTGGAGGCTTTCTGTCATGATCGTGCCCTATGTGCACGATCGTGCCCTGACTGCTGCTAGCTTATCCTTATCTGTCACGATCGTGGTCTACTGTGCCACGTTCGTGGGCTATGTCTTTGGCCCAAAACTCTTCGAATATTCTCCGTTCTTCACTGTTTACCCTGAAACACTAACAAATGCATTACAATACCTCAAAAACGTACAATTTAAGCTCAAAGATTTAATCTAACCCACAAAAATGCCAAAACACATAAACTAACGTAATTAAACCCTAAATGCACACACGCCACTCGAATTCACAACAAATAAATAACGAATTCAACCCTAAAACTTAATGCAAATGACAACTATTAATTGTCACTGAATGTTTAACCTTTTACGACCAAATAAAAAGTTCGTCACCAAATATTGACCTTTTGGTCACGTTTCATAATATCGTCACCAAATATAGACCCTTTGGTGACGATTTCCCAGATTCATCACTAAATGCTCGATAAGTTATGGTGACATATTTTAAAAGCGTCGCCATAAGCTTATTTAGCGAGGAATATCTGACATCGTCACCCATCGTGCATCATTTAGTGACAATTTCTCTTAATCATTACTAAAAATTCAGTATTTGGTAACTATTTCTGCTATGCTTCGCTAGAGGTTTTCCTTTTGCCACGCTTTTCATTTTGGTCGTTAAATGGTTAGTTTTAATAACAAATTCTTTGAATCATCGCAAAATGTTCACTTTTGGTGACGATTTTATTTTCTCGCAAAATAAAACGTCGCAAATTTGTCTGTTTGTTGTAGTGATTATAAACAGACAAAACATTAATGAAATATGTGAAGGATTATAAACGATAGATTCAAAATATAACGATTAAAATGAAAAAAGATGAAACCGCAAGGGTCTAAATCCTTATTTCTATTAAATTTTCACTCTTCAATTTCTTTTTTGTTTCAAATTTTTTATTGGACAAAATTGTTATATGTTGATAAATATCTAAAATTATTTTTTAAATTATCTAACTTCTTTATTATTGTTTTCTAACGATGTTATAATTAAATATTAAAAATTAAAATTAAAAAAATATAGTGAAGGACTAAAAGAAAACAAACGAATAAAAGACCATTACCTAATATGTACACATCATTCTTACTTACTACACTATGTAAGATACGCATAATATCAATTAAAAAAAAAAGTCTTCTAGTTATTTGGTATATGAACGTAGGATTTTATAATCAAATGATGTAAATCTTATAACTTATTATTTTGGTTTAAGATAATATCCTGAGTAAACTAATTTTTGTCCAAGTCATATATATATGTCTTTGTTTTAAGCAGAAGAGGTTATTATTATTATTTTTTATAAAACTCTTTTCAAGTGAGAAGAATTTTTTTGTAGATTGTTATATCAATCTCTTCTTATGTTAAATGAATGTGTTGGCTCGACGAATATATTCTTAGCTGAGAGTTCATATTATTGATTTCTTTTTATTTAGAAGCATTATGTTCCATCATGAGGGAGGGTCATAGAATATTTAATTTATTAAAGTTATTATTGATTTACTAGATCAATACCAATTAACTATAGTATTGTATTTAAACATCAACAAACCAACTAGTTTTTATTGATCACTCCACACTAAGGTGGTAGATACGAAATACTATATTTTGTTTGTGGTACCTATCGAGTTCACACTTACTTATTGAACATGAATACCATAATCTTTTTTGTGTTACCTATCCAGTTCACACTTATTTAAATAGCCTTGAGGCCACTGAAAAATAGAGAAGCAAAAGCTTCCATTTCATGCCTTGGCATAGCCAACCCAATCTCAACGCCTCCTTTTCCATCTCTACTCTCATTCAAACAAATGGAGCCAGTCCTATCTATTGATAAGATCTCCACTTTCTTTGGTCTTCCCCACCCAAAGTCGTTCCCATAAACGTTTAACTGAGGCGAGCCAGCAACACCAATATGCTCTACTCCACGTTCAGAATTCTTCATTTCTAGTATCTTTTCCTCAGCACCTTCAAATAGATTCTTCTTTAATCCCTTTATAATGCCACTGATTTTCTCAGCCACAACATTGGCCTCCATAAACTCTCTTGCAGATTCCATCATTCCATGGTAAAAAATACAGTTCCCAAAATAATTCCCTGGAAGAGGAGGATCTATAAGGCCCCTGTAGTCCACTGCTATCGCAAAATCAACCTTCCTGTTTCTGTCTCCTCCTCGAGCTTTCGTTCGGCAAACCAGTACATACGAACATGTAACCACGAAAGCAGACAAGTGAAGCTGATTGCTCATCAGTTGGGATGCGAATATTTTCTTCAATTTATTTATGCTTTCCCGAGTCAAATGAAATGTGGCTCGTACAACGTTTGGTATAGTGCACAATCCAGGAATCAATTTCAAGCTTGACTTGGAATTGGTTATGGCCTCCCATTGTTGAAGGAACAACTTCTCAAGGCCATAAGGGTCTTTAATTAAGGTGCGATCAAAAGATGGAACTAGCTCTTGAAGCAATTGGAATTGGGATTTCTCGTTTCCATCGCAGTGTTTGTATATGTAGCTCCATGCTTTCATGAACATAACCAAGCTTTTTCCATCAAAACCCGCATGGTGCATGGTGTAACCAATCGAAAACCCTTTGTTGGGAAACAAGGTAATTTGCGCAGCAAGTACAGACGCATAAGTGTCGGTTATTGACAATTTGGGTACATAAGGATGTGACTCCTTTGCGTCGCGGACGTCGTCAGTGGATAAATAGTTAAAGTCAGCGTCGGACTCGGCGATGGTGAGTGTAATGCCGTCATTAGGGTTGCAGAGGATAATGGGTTTGTTTGACTCTGCATGCCTCCTGATGCGTCCTGCAAGAGGAAGGTAATGAAAGAGAGCAAGCGAAAGGGAATGTTTGAATTTGGGAAGGACAGTAGAGTAGAATAATATAGGTTCTAAATCAGTGATTTCATAGAACAATATGCCATCTACCGATG
>JANZXR010036980.1:0-13976 GCA_027575705.1 Erythroxylum echinodendron | reverse complement strand
TCAGATTGGCGAGAGAGGTCATGGCACACAGGTCGGTCAGCTGGGATTTCTGGATTTTGGGATGACCTAGATAGTTGTTGTATTTCTTCCTCTTTTATAGTATCTGTATTAGGGTTTCTGTATGTACAGACTGTACATTTGACGTATAAAACTGTTGATTTTTGAGTAATGAAAAGAGGAAGAATTTGGTTTTAAAAATCTTGTAATTTACAATTATTGCTTTAATTATTCAATTGATATGATGCCATATGGAGTATTGTAGTGATCGCACGTAGTGCTCCCTTATCTTAGGATATGTATCGGAATGACCTACGGGCGTCCCGGTGCGTACCTTAGGGTAATGGGGTGTTACAGTGACGAACGAAATAGTATCTCTCTTACCCATATAAACAGATTGCAGATGCATATATATCAATATCATATTTTTCATGCTTCTAAATTTTCTGTTTTTCCTTAGCATAAAGTAACATAATTAAATAACAAACATGATATAAATTCAGGAAATATTTTTCTCACATTCACAATGAGTCAAGACAAACATTTAAACATTTTCCCACATTTACAATGAATCAAAACAAACATTTATAGCATTCATACACACAAATATTTTTGCTTATTATCACAAAACTATAAATATATTACCCACCTATTTTACTTGACACTTCCAAGATCAAACTTGCTCTTCTCCTTGCTCTTGACTTTGACTAGCTTGATTTACTTCAAACACACACATATATATTCATTTAATCAATATACATGAACAAGCTTCCTTAAACCTAACTATCCATGAATGAACTTAAGCTTGATCTATTCTTGATTTTTCTAACTCAAAGAACTAAGATCTAACTAAAGTTATAAGAATCAAAGAAAATAAAGCTCTTCTTCTTCTTCTTTCTCTCTCTCTTCATTTTCATCACATAAAACCTACTTTCTCTACTTCCTTCATCTATCAAAACAAAAAGAATAGACAAAGAATACCTAAAAAAACTTACCTAAACCTTTCCTTCTTCTTCTTTTTCCTATTTCTTTCTTTCCTTCTTCTTCCTTTTCTTTCTCCTTCTCTCGTTCTAGTCTCTTCGATGAGACTCTCTCTTTCTTTTATTTTGCTTAACTCTCATGACTCCTTTGCTTCTTTGTCTTATTAACTTAAGACAATTTTTTGTGATTTTCCAATTTTACCCTTCCTTATTAAAGCAAATTTCCTACTAACTCTTCCACTTAATTTTTTAATTCTTTCTTTTTAATTCATGTCACCATATAAAATTCATAACATACCATATGAAACTCCAAAAATGTTCTAATTCATAAATTCTAATTTATTTCATGCTTGATAATTTAATAAAATAAATCCTAAGAAAATCGGGACCCAACATTTCTCCCCTCCTTAAAAAAATTTCGTCCTCGAAATTCTTACTTGAGCCCACAAATAGGTGTGGGTTCTTCTCCTTCATGGCTTCCAAAGATTTCCATGTTGCTTCCTCTCTTGCATGGTTCTTCCACAAAACTTTTTACCAACTTTACAATCTTATTCCACAAGACTTTTTCCTTTGAATCTAGGATCACCATTGGTTGCTCTTCATAAGTTAAATCCTCCCTTAATTGAACTTCTGAAGGTTGGACTATGTGTGACGGATCCTATATATATCTCCTTAGCATTGATACATGGACAAAATTATGAATCTTGGTTAACTTTGATGGCAAAGCTAACTTGTAGGCAAGAGGCCCCATCTTCTCAATAATCTCATAAGGGCCTATATGTCTTGGACTAAGTTTACCCTTTTTACCAAATATTAAAACTCCTTTCCATGGTGAAGCTCTAAGAAATACTTTGTACCCAATTTCATATTCCATCTCCTTCCTGTATGTGTCTATGATACACTCATATTTCATATATTTTAGGACTTAATTCAAAGTCATTTACATTTATTTTATGTTCATCTATAGCTAGTTTATCATGTTTTTGCATTATTCGAGGTTTGTTGACTTAAAATTCATAAATAAAACAAATATACTCGAATTGCACTGTTTTTGAGTTTTTGGCAGACTTGACATTTAGTCATTGTGGGTTTTTTATCTCGACATTGGTTTAGCCAAAAATTCTACAATTTTATACTTAAATTTTTGACTCATTGACGGATTTTTTGGAATCAATTGTAGATTTTTTTGTGCTGGAATTTAGGAGAAATGAATTCCCCAATGTTGTGTCAGATTTTGAATCGCTAGAATGACCTTTCAATGATGTTTCGATCATAACTTTTGACTCAGATGGCAAAATCCTGTGATTTAAGTTCATATTGAACCTAACTCAAAATCAAAGATACTGATAAAATTTGAGCTCCTAAATCATCACGGTTTAGTTTTTATGCACTGTTGAAATTGACCGTGAAAAATCTATTCCAACCAGCCAAGGATCAACATCAACCCCCACCTTTTAATTATTTCAGCCCATGCACAGCTCATTCTCCACTCCAAAAATAGCCTCACTATAAGATAAAAAGAGCCTCCATGTAGACATAGATTCCATTCCACTCATAAAAACACAACAGTCTAACTTAAACACTTCACGCCTATAGCCTCCATACCTACACCACGCTCATTTCTATGTAGCAGTTTCCATTTTCCACAAACACATGCAACAACCTTTATTCACGGCACTCATAGCCAAAGCAGTCTCCATCCAACCCAAGCCACACATGAAGACAAACCTAACCTCCATTTCACGCAAAAAACCAATGCAGTCTCCACTCACTCCATTCTTAGCTTCCGCCAATGCCAGCCTCAAGAGACAAAAATAGAACCACCAACGCAGCCTCCCCTCATCCACTCACGCCAGCCTTCACTAAAAAAATCACGATTGTCTACACTCACAGATGCATCCCCTCCACACTAACACAAATGCTGCTTCCACTCTACTCACCAAGGCTAGCCTTCCTTTCACGCAACCCACGTAAGCTCCACCAGCAAAAGAACAATGCAGCAGCTCCATTCCATTCAACATTTTTCTTTTGTCAGTTTGATTCCATGAGTTTGTCTAGGGTTTATATTTTTGGATTGCTTAGTTTGATGATTTATGGCTAGAGCTTCAATTTCTCTTAGGGATTTGATGTTTTGATGATGCTTTAATATTAAATTTTGCTAGAATCCATGACTGAATATTCATACACTTGTTAATTTTCCTTGAATTTAATTGTTCTTACTTTGGATTATTGGAAGTTTGCTTGGTATAAATTCGTCTTTGGAAAAAGGAGTTTTTGCTAGAAGGTTGAAGGAAATTGCAATTAGAATTTTCTTGTGAGTTGGGAGACCCAAAAAACTTAGGAGGTGAAAATTGAAGGTTTGGGACTTAAGAAACTCTAGGAAGAGCTTAAGTAAGGGATTACTAAGTGACGTCTAGAGTGGATAAATTAATTCATCTTTGAGAAAAGGGGATTAATTACTCTTAAAATTCACCTGCAAGGTTAGGAAATTTTATTTGTGGAGGATAGCTAATTCAATATTGAGGTAGGAAGAAATTTCATTCCTTAAGAGAAAGTTATTTCCTATTGTTGTTAATACTTTTAATTAGTCAATTATTGCAATCTTTTCTTAATTAGTTACTACACAAATTTATCATATTCATAGTTATTTTGGTCGCATTGAATTGGGTAGTTGATTAAAAATTTATTTAAGTTAAAAATTTTTATTGCTTTTAAATTTCCTAAAATTTCATTCAACCCGATTTCAAACACTGTCAGCTAGCATAGATTTGAACTTTCTCATAATCCCTGTGGACACGACTCGGTTCTTACCGATTTATTACTTACTTTGACAACTGTGCACTTGCGGTTCACGAGCAGTTTGTATAACTCTTCATCCTATCTTGAGCCGCTTTGAGCCTTTGCTTCACCAATTTAATTTTATCAACTGTAGCCTGTACCAGTTCAGGCCCTACTAGTTTCTTTCACCTTCCTCGTCCCAACAAATAGTGGTTTTGCACCTCCTACCATACAAAGCTTTATAAGGTGCCATTTGAATTTCAGAGTGATAAGAATTATTATAAGCAAACTCAATCAAAGGTAGGTGATCATCCCATGAACCCTTGAAGTCCATTACACAAGCTCTTAACATTGCCACCAATGTCCTTATTGTTCTTTCTGATTAACCATCTGTCTATGGATGGAAAGCTGTGCTAAGGTGTAACTTGGTTCCCAAAGCCTCTTGCAAACTTTCCCAAGACCTGGAAGTAAATCTGGGATCTCTATCTGATACTATGGAACTAGGAATCCCATGAAGTCTAATTACTTCATCTATGTATTGCTTGGCTAAAAAATTTGTCTGCCTAATTAGCAAGAAATGTGCAGACTTTGTTAGCCTATCAACAATCACCCATATCATATCATACTTCCTGTTAGTCCTCGGTAATCACATTAAGAAATCCATAGTAATCTTTCCCCATTTCCATTCAGGAATAGATAAGGGCTTAAGCTTACCAGCGGGTGCTTGATGTTCCGCTTTGACTTGTTGATATACCAAGCATTTTTCAGCATACTCAGTGACATCTTTCTTCATTCCTCACCACCAAAAATGTTCTTTTAGATCTCCGTACATTCTTGTACTTTCTGGATGCATTGCATATGAAGCATTGTATGCTTCATCCAAAATTTCATCCTTTAACTCTTGCATATCTGGGATACATAGTATGTTTTCTACCATCATCAGTCCATCTTCTCTTAATTCTATTTCCGAAGGCTTACCATTTTTAATTCGTTCTCTGAGCTTGCTCAAATATTCATCTTATTCCTATAATTCCTTTATCTTTTTCTTCAATACTGGCCTTACTCTAAAATTAACCAATATATCACTGGATTCAACTTGTCTCAACTTCACCTTAAGCTTGGCTAATTCTCTCAACAAAGGTAGATATATCGTCTTCACATGCGCTATAGTAGATTTCCCACTCAGTGCATCCGCTACTACATTTGCTTTCCCCGCGTGGTAGTCTATCATTAAGTCATAATCTTTCAATAGTTCTAACCACCTTCTTCGCCTCAAATTTAACTATTGCTGGCTCATAAAATATTTAAGACTCTTGTGGTCTGTAAATATCCTGGTGGTGACTCTATATAGGTAATGTCTCTATATTTTCAATGCGAAGAATATAGCAGCCAATTCTAAGTCATGCGTGGGATAGTTCATTTCGTAAGGCTTTAATTGTCTAGAAGCATATGCAATCACTTTATCGCCTTGCATCAACATGCATCCTAATCCTTTCCTCGAAGCATCACTATACACTATATATCTATCACTACCGGAAGGCAAAGTTAGAATTGGTGCAGTTGTGAGTTTCTTCTTCGGTTACTCAAAACTCTTCTAACATTCTTCTGTCCATACAAACTTGTGATCCTTCCTTATCAATTTTGTGAGTGGAGCTGCTATAATAGAAAAGACTTCTACAAATATTCTCTAGTAGCTAGCTAATCCTAAGAAACTCATCACTTCTACTACATTCTTAGGTGCTTCCTATTTTACAATAGCTTCTATTTTTCGTGGATCCACATGTACTCCTTTTTTTGAAATAATATGCCCAAGAAATGCCACTTCTCTTAGCCAAAATTCACATTTATCAAATTTGACATATAAATCTTTCTTTCTCAGTGTCTCCAAGGCAATCCTTAAATGGTCTTCATGCTCTTTGTCACCCTTCGAATAAACCAATATATTATTAATAAAGACTATAATAAACTGGTCTAGGAAAGGCTTAAAGACCCTATTCATTAAATCCATGAAAGCCACAGGAGCATTAGTTAATCCAAAGGGCATAACCAAGAACTCAAAATGCCCATATCGTGTTTTGAAAGTAGTCTTTAACACATCGGACTCCTTTATTCGCAATTGATGATAACCCGATCTTAAGTCTATCTTGAAGAAGACTTTTGCTCCTTGTAGTTGATCAAACAGAACATCTATGCGCGGGAGGGGATATTTATTCTTAATAGTGACATGATTGAGCTTCCTATAATCCACACACATCCTCAACGATCCATCTTTCTTTTTGATAAAAAGAACCAGAGCTCCCCAAGCGAAGGGCTAGGCCTAATAAAACCTTTCTCCAATAATTCTTTTAACTGCTCTTTAAGTTCCTTCAATTCTACCAGAGCCATTCTATAAGGTGGAATAGAGATTAGTGCAGTGCCTAGAAGAAGCTCTATGGTGAACAAATCTCTCTGTGTGATGGTAGTCCTAGTAATTCCTCTGGAAAGATATCTGGGAATTCCTTGACTACTGGAATATTTTCTAAGTTTTCTTCATCTGCTTTTGTGTCTACCACATATGCCAAATATGCTTCATTTCCCTTCTTCATCAGTTTCCCTGTTGTTAGAGCCGAAATAAATTTAGAGGGACTTGCTCTCTTATCTCCCACAAACACTGCCTTTTCACCTATTTCCAATATAAACTCTACTGTCTTCTATCTACAATTCAAGTGGGCACTATATTTTTCTAAGGTATCCATGCCCAAAATCACATCCATCCCTTTCATTTCCAATGGCATTAAATCCACCACTAATGTTAACTCACCAACATGGATTTCACACCCTCGATAAACACAACCAACAATGACATGATGACCAATCGGGGTACTAACTATCAAAGGACTATCAAGGAGACTCAAATTTCTATCATGCAAAATCATATTTGATGAAATAAATGAATGTGTAGACCCCGATTCAATTAAAACAATAACATCATCATGAAATAATTTAATCGTACCAGTTATAACTTCTGGAACTGCTTCTGCTTCCTCCCTCATCATTGCAAATACTCTAGCTGGTGCTTGCTCCTTCAGTCTTCCTGGAGGATTTACCTTCTTGGCTACACTAGAACTGCCCACTTCAGTTGCAGAATTAACTTCCACGGTCTTATCCCTCTTTGAGTCTTGCCTCTGATTTCCCGCCTATCTAGCATACTGTGGACATTCTCTGGCCATATGCCCTCTTTCTCCACAATTAAAGCAAGCTCCTATTAGTCGATAGCACTCCCCTTTATGGAATTTACTGCAACGATCATATTTTGGAAAAGATGGCTTATTCCCCTCTCCTCTTCTGCCTCCTTTTATAGTCGAGGCTTAAAGAGAATTAGTTCTCATCGGTTTGGGTCCACTTGAGCCACTGCTTTGAACCTTAGACGATGTAGGGAAAGTCTCCTTCCTAGCATAGGCATACTACCTCCCCTACTTAGTTGTTATCTTCCCTTTCTCTTTCTATTCACTGCACTCTTTATGTTTTCTACATTTTCAATTCTTAATGCAGCCTCTACCAACTGTTGAAAATCGCAAAAATTCTGCATTACCAATTTTTCTCTGATGGCCAAATGCAAACCTGCTTCAAATCTTTGGCACTTAGCTGCTTCACTCATCATCAGCTTGACTGCATATCTGGATAACTGGGTATACCTGTGCTCATACTCACTCACTGTCATCTCGCTCCGTGTGAGGCTCAAAAACTCCCTCTACTTCTGTTGAATGTACACCTCGGACAAATACTTCTTCTTATAGGTAGCTTGAAAATCAGCCCATGTTAACACTGGCGGCTTAAACTGACTCCCTAGTATACTTTCCCACTAATGCAAAGCATCACCCTGTAGCAAACTTGCAGTATACACCATCTTTTCTTCATCTTCACAATCCATCTGATCTAATATTCTTTCTGTCTTCCTTAACCAAGTCTCAGCTTCCTCAGGGTTGGTTGTTCCATAAAAGTCCACGGTGCCATACTTTCTCAGCTTATCAAATTGTCTTCCTTTTTTGGATGGGGTTGGAGTAGACGTGGATGGCATCTGACCCATTACTTGCACAAAAGCCTGAGCAAAGGCTTGAAACATTCTGGGATTAAATGGATTAGGTACTTGTGTTTGAGCGAGAGATGGTTCGGGCATCTGAGGTGGAAAGGGCTCACTACCCTGCCCTATAGTTGCCTCAACAATCACTGGGGCTACGGATTAGTCAATACCCTCCTCTCTCGGTGGAGAATTAGGTGTAGCAGATCCTTGCAAAATCCTTCAAAGTGTTCTTTGACGAGGTGGCATTTTACTCCTTCAATAAAATATTAACATTTAGCTTATTTTCATTTTAAATGTTATGTCCTATGTGTATGCATGATATGCATATCACTTAATGAAATCAATCAATTTAACACAATAACAATTGTTCACATAGCATAACAATTCATAACATAACATATTCTAAGCCTAGGAATCCTTAGAAACCGTGAGCTCTGATACCAAAGATGTTAGACCCTGGTCTGGATTCAGATATAAAATTCTAATAAATAATGTACAGAACAAAATAAAATTGATAAATTCATGGTAGGACCCTTTTTCTTCCTTTTTTTTTTACAACCAACTAATATTAAGAATAAATACCACATGACTATGATAGCAATAGTAAATGAATTTATAAAAAAAAATTAATGAAATCTCACTAAAGTCATAGGTGTAAGTTTTAAGTCTCACACCCGTGAGACTACAGCACAGCTACAACACAATACTCATGGGTGTGAGTTTTAAGTCTCACACCTGTGAGAATCAAGGAATTAGCTTTCCTCTAAAAGTCGCACACCCTTACTTCAAACTACAATAACTTTCAAACCACAAATCCAAAAATTTCAAACTTTATGTCATTGGAAAGCTAAAAAAAAGATCTACAACTTTCTTGAAGACACTTTTGTCAAATTTAGCCTAGATCAGTGCAGTTTATTCCTCAAAGTTTTAGACTGTATTTTTAGCCTATAATCACTGTTTACATACATCTGCTAACAACATTTACACTTATATACAAAACCAGTAACTACTACCACAAGACCCGAAATCCAACTTTCGATTTCATACATGTAACTTCTATATAAACAATTTTACTTAAAGAAAATCCATCTCAAAAGCCATCAAGCAACAAAACTTTATAGCCATACTAACAATTGACAGAACATATCATTTTACACATATATATATGAAAGTCTCTGCAACTTTTCTCTCAACTTTCATTAACAGAGTTTTTGCACCACTCCATGTTACAAATCCCAAAAACCACATCGGTAGCAAAATGTAAAACACAATCATGAGACTCTCAACTTTCATTAACAGAGTTTTTGCACCACTCCATGTTACAAATCCCAAAAACCACATCGGTAGCAAAATGTAAAACACAATCATGGATGCTCATGCTTGAAATGATTCTAAGTGCCAATAATTTCTGGACTACCTAGATAAGTTACAAATGATAAAAATCCTTCGATTCTGCCTAAGTTTTGCAAGATTTATTGCTGATCTGCTTTTTCTTCACCTGAGGAGTGGAAAATAGTAGGGTGAGCTAGGAAGCTCAGTGGCTAATACATTTATAGCCAGCAATAACAAACCACACACAAGCAATATATATTTCTATCTATATGTATAAATCACTTACTAAACTTAACAATCACATTCAAAATTTAAGACTTTCGTACATATTTGAACACATCACCACATAATCCAGCACATATTTTTCATTTAATCATCACAAAATATCATTCAAGTATTTTCTATATCCAACAATTGAGGATACAATGCACAAAAAAATGGCTCGAGAGAATCCCATAGAAGGAAATGGAGAAACCGAAGTTTACATCATGAACAAAATGAGTCCATTTTTCAGAGCTCATATGCCACAAGCAGGCAGCCAGGAAAAGGCTTTAAGTTGACATGCATGTGACAAACGAAATGATATCTCCCTTACCCATATAATCATATTTCAGATGCATACATATCAAGATATATTTCAGATGCATACATATCAAGGTCATATTTTTCATGCTTCTAAATTTTCTGTTTTTCCTTAGAATAAAGTAACACAATTAAACAACAAACATGATGTAAATTCAGGGAATATTTTTCCCACATTCACAATGAGTCAAGAAAAAAATTTAAACATTTTCCCACATTTTCAATGAATCAAAACAAACATTTATAGCATTCATACACAGATATTTTTGCTCATCATCACAAAACTGTAAACATATTACCCACCTTTTTTACTTGACACTTCCAAGATCAAACTTACTCTTCTCCTTGCTTTTGTTCCTTCAAACACACACATATATATATATTCATTTAATCAATATACATGAACAAGCTTCCTTAAACCTAACTATCCATGAGTGAACTTAAGCTTGATCTATTCTTGATTTTTCTAACTCAAAGAACTAAGATCTAACTAAAGTTATAAGAATCCAAGCAGATAAAGCTCTTGTTCTTCTTCTTTCTCTCTCTCTTCATTTTCATCACATAAAACCTACTTTCTCTACTTCTTTCATATATCAAAAAAAAAAAAGAATAGACAAAGAATACCTAAAAAAACTCACCTAAACCTTTCCTTCTTCTTCTTTTTCCTTTTTCTTTCTTTCCTTCTTCTTCCCTTTCTTTCTCCTTCTCTCCTTCTAGTCTCTTCCATGACACTCTCTCTTTCTTTTATTTTCCTTAACTCTCATGACTCCTTTGCTTCTTTGTCTTATTAACTTAAGACAAAATTTTTTTAATTTTCCAATTTTGCCCTTCCTTATTAAAGCAAATTTCTTACTAACTCCTCCACTTAATTTTTTAATTCTTTCTTTTTAATTCATGCCACCATATAAAATTCATAATATACCATATGAAACTCCAAAAAATTTCTAACTCATAAATTCTAATTTATTTTCATGCTTGATAATTTAATAAAATAAATCCTAAGAAAATCGGGACCTAACAGAACGTGCGTGAATAAAGTGGTAAGAAGGTGGACCAACAATGTTATTAGTCACATCAATGAATAAGGAAGAAAGGAGAGTAGTGTTACAGTGAAACAAAAGCAAGTGCTAGCGGTGGAGAAGGAGCGTGCGTGAATAGGAGTGGAATATAACTAATTATTTGTGATGTCAGCCTTCATCCAACAACACAGCAACGTAACCCTCCAACAACATAAGCAGTCTCCATTCACGCAAGCATCCAAAGAAGACAAGAACTTGGCCAAAAATTTTCAATCCTAGCATCTACGGTTTTGCGGGGATTTAATTTATTTTTATTCCTTATTTATTTTAATTCTTGTGGATTTACTTAATGCAGTTATATACTATGACTATGATTTGTGTTGCATTGATGGATATGTATGAGTAAGTTTGTTTTTGGTTAATGTTAGGATTGATATTGGATTAGGACAATTTTGTGGTATTGGTTTTTGCTTGATTGAATGCATATTTAGCCTAATTTAACTTGATCACTTAGATTAAGACCTTAAATGATTGAATACCATAACCAATGGGATTTAATTTGTCAGAAAATCAATTAAGCAACATATTTGAAACTAAAGTGTAGACCAACCTTAGGATCTTGTATGAGGATACCTAGGATTGACAAGCTTAATTTTAGGTTTCTCATATTGAATGCCTTTTATTCTGAATTATCTATGAACCAAGTGGGTAACTCAGATTTAGAAGAGAAGGGAATTCTTATGAACATTGGGTTCGACTTGCTTAAGTGAAGTAATTCTTAGATCAATCCACCGTTACAATTTTTAGTGTCTAATCCAATTAAAATCCGACACCTTAGCCAAATTTTTTTTCATTTGATTAAGTTTAGTTACATTTAGTTCATATTTGCATTAAACATATTTCCTTAATTCACTTATTTTATTTCATTTTCAAATCAATCAATTCTTGATCTTCTGAGTAATTTTTTCATTGTTTAATTTAGTTGTCTTATGTTCTGGAATCCCTTGGGTACGATATCTGGTTCTTACCATTTTATATTACTTGTCGACGAGGTACACTTGCCTCTAGTTTGGTCTAGATAGAATTTAATTTGTATTGCTTTGTTTAGACCGCAACACTCTTCTTGAATATGTTTGAGGCCTTAACACTCATGGCATTGAATTCTCTTTACCTTTCTTTCTCCCTTTTGAGTTTTGGTTTAATGTTTAAAGTTGAACACGTCCGAGGCCTTGACACTCCATTTTGCTTAAACTCGAGTTTGTCCTTTTTCACTCTCTTCAGCCAGTTACTAAACTCTCGTGTTAATAACTCCATATCCTCATTCTTGTCAGATTCATCTTCTATATCATTAATATCTTTTCCAGTTTCGTCTTGTAGTGCCAATCCTTTGCTCCTTTCTTGTTTACCCTTTAACAAATTCATCTCAAAATTAGTCATGTTCACGAAACTAAGATCTGCACCAACTTGCTTAACAAGTTTTGACATAGTGACCCGCTTTGATACCAATTAAAACTGAAGGGGTAATAGTTTCATAAACTTTCCAATTTTTATCGTGGACGTCTCTGGCATAAATAAAAACAAAAATCAATCAAAGGAAAAATAATAAATGACACCAGAAATTTGGTAACGTAGTTCGGCACTCCTTGCTTACGTCTGTCAGGCCCTCACCTAGCTTAATAACTTTCACCAAAGTACAATAAATTTATCCAAGGCTTTACTGAACTGACACCACTCAACCCTTGACACTATCTCTCAACCTTACTTCTCGTGAAAGATTTTTCACACCTAATAGTATGACTGCCTCATACTAACCTCAACAGAGGATTTTTTGAGCAAATTTTAATAGAAAACAATTAAACAAATAACTCAAGTAATCAATCAACTAAGAACATAATAATAAAACACTTGAGATAAAAGTGAAGAACAACTTCCCAAAAGGTTCAGCTCCACTGAAATAAATCTGAAAGTCGTAACACGTAAAACTCCAGTCAGTCCAACCGTGACCCACTCCACAAGAATAACTCTAGTATTATCAACTACCACACGATAAAGAACAACGTAGAACACATATATATACAGCCCCCATATGCAGATGTCAACACAATTAATAGTTATATTCACAACTCGTCAATTAGCACCACACCATCATTTTCACCAACATTCATACATCAAATGAGTTATAAACAAACACTTCCAACAGTTCCACCAAGTGACTCACTCATCACACACACCAATCAGCTCCAGATTGTTATTCACTCACTAATCACTTCTCACACACTGCGCACACATGCTCATCAAGAAAAATGTAGGTCATGTATATATCTACTTTTGTTTTAAAACCTATAGCCTTTGTATCTTTTCAGAAACCCTTAATTCATATAGAACTTTACCATAATGCCCTTAGTTCTTTAGCCACAATTTTACACATAACCCATCCAAAGACTTGCAACCATGCCCCTTTGTCGTCATCATACACGTAATTCATTTTATTCAAAATATAATTTTCTTCAATAACCAATATCAAATACTCATCTATTCAAGATAAAATTATATTCTATCTAAAATATTATCCAACTAGATTTTTAAATCTATGATAATGGAAAATATGCCAATTCAAAGAAATATGCCAAAATAAAATAAAGTAGATATATTTAACATATATCTAACAATGTCCAATTCGTTATTTAAGGAGGGCTTAAGAGTTGTGCCAAAAATGCCAAAAATGGGGAGATTGTTAAGATATATAGTGTATATCTTTTTATTTAGTTTTGGCATCTTATTTATTAATTGAGCATATAAGAAATTAATTGGACTTGGATTCAAAGAGATGTGGTTGCTACACTTATAGATGTGAAAGAATCCTACACAAAATTGAAGTATATTATTATCACGTTGGTGATTGATATGCACACTCCTGGATTTTTGGGATAGGAATCAAGTGAATTGGTTTTATGTGTTTTAGTGTGACTCTTTATGGTGTGTATTGTGTATGTCTCCATGATGATTGACATGAATCTTGTGGGTGTGTGTCAACTACGTAGAGTGCATTAATTGTATTTTGCAATGTTTTAAAAACCGAACTGGACATCGAACCGGTTAAAGGAAAAGTTTAAGGTTTAGAGGTTCAACCGGTAGTTAACCGCTATAAAACTGGTATATAATAAATAAAAAGTAAAACTTATAATATTATGCAAGATGATTGCTTTCTTAGTTTTATTTATAATTCAT
>JANZXR010036959.1:0-13976 GCA_027575705.1 Erythroxylum echinodendron | reverse complement strand
AAACAATTATAAGGCAATTCCATCAATTTCGGATACCAATTCCAACACATCAACCAAAGTTAAGTCCAAAATAAATGCAATTTAAATGACTTAACACTTGTTTTCAATCCTTCCTTGATGCTCCAAACATGTATTCTTCACCCAAGGATGGTCTTTCTATAGGTAGGTGTCGTCTCTCCTGAAGATGGAGGCTTAATTCTCTTTATATAGTCCAAAAAATTAAGTTTAATGAAGCCTTACATATTGCCTCAGATTTCAATTCTCACGCCCGTGGGAATCATGCGTGGGAATCTGCATGATTCCCACGAGCATGGGAATTACAAACAAAAACTTTCTATCTTGATTCCCATGTCCGTGGGAATTTGCCCAATTCCCACGGGTGTGGGAATTGGTCCCAGGTGTGATTCTCTTGTCTTCTCTTCTATGTTCTCTTGTTCTTCCTGCACTTACTTCCTCTCCTTTCCTACACAAAAATAAACAATTCTTATCCTCAATTAGCATCCAACACACAATAACACAATAGAAATCAAATTTAATGAAAACATACAAAATGAATCCTAAATTAGAACAATAAAGAACAATTATACTAGAAAACACATGCCAATTATCTATAATAACATATCCTAATGCACACCTATCAATATCCCCACACTTGAATTTTTGCTTGTCCTCAAATAAAATAAATGCAACCAATCAATTCTACCAATTCATTTTCGCAAAGATCAAAAGAAACAATTCCTCAAATTCAAGCCAACTTAAATATCAAGTTAATGCATATATCATGACTACTTTTTTCATTGGTGTACACAAGCAAACTCACAACTAACATAATCACTCAAAGATAAATGAATATGCCAAAAATGAATCTTTCTCATGGTTTTCACTCATTTTGCTCAAGTGTTTAAGGGTTAGGGTTTCACTCAAACTTCCTATAGGAAACTACGCTATCATAAGCTTTGCTAATATACCAATTATCCTCTACAATAATTGCATGCATAATAGATCAAAATGACTTGTTTAAGGTTGTAATATGGTAAGGTGGGTCAAAAGAGGGGAAAAAGAGTTAAGCACAAGCATAAGTAAAATACAAAGCGGAAACAAATGGGATAAATAAACATAACTACGAGACATACAACTATAACTAATATTTTGCACTTATTGATGCTATTAACTTGTTCTTCCTTTTTCTTTTCTTTCCTTTTTTTCCTTTTTCTTTCTTTTTCCTCATACATGGAAGAACTATGGATCAAAACTAGCACTATGTACAATATAGCCCATAGGCAAAAATATACTAAACTTGTCTCAGTAAAAATTTGACACAATCCCAACTAATGTTTTACTTAATACTTTACTAAGCTTGTGAAAGGGTAGGATAATAGGGTATAAAGTGTTAAAATTTGGTGTTTTCAAGAAACAAAAGGTTAAGGCTCAACGGGGGTAGCAAGAATAATTAACGAGTAGGTCATTTAAGCCAATGGTTAACACGAAAGGGCCTAGATCATCTTTATTAAGCATGCATCTAGTAGACTCAAACTGATTCAAAGCAAGTTCTGAAGGTAGTAACCTAAGGAAGTAACACTTGACAAAGGAATGAAATGACTATAAATGGAGTCATAAGGCTCAATCCTCACTTTAGCTCAATTGAAAACTCATTATGTATCTCTACACTACCTCATTGTTCATATGACAATTTGTGATTAAGCTTATGCAATCAACTAACCAACTATGTTTCATCACTCTAAATAGTTCACTTTCTACTTAAAAGGCCTAATTTGAGTTCAAGCATGCATTCAATCTAATTCCAACTATATGACAGAATTTTCATGGCAATATTTATCAGAGTGACTCAAGTGCGATTCCATTGCTAACACAAAACACCATTGCCGACACAAAGAACATGATATGCCTAATATGCATCTTACTCAACACAATGCACACAATACAATTAAAAGAGTCAATGACACCTCCCCACACTTAAAGCTCACATTGTCCTTAATGTGACAAATCAATCATCCAATAAGAGAAAATGCCATCAAACCAAATAAAAAAATGAAAGCAAACTAAATAAAAGGAAATGAAACATACAAAAGACATGAAACTAAACAATTATGGAATAAAATGAATCACAATAAAGAATCAACAAAATTTAAAAGGTAAAGGGTAAGAAAAGCTTATTCAGATGATGGTGGCGACGACAATGGTGTAGGAGCTTCAAAATTATTCCTCTGACAGAAGTTGAGGAACCTCTTCTTCAAACTACGTTGCTCCTTATGTACTGTCCGCGTTTGTGTGCTGAGCTCATTTAGTTGAGATGTCATACATTGTTGGTTGGAGGCTATTTTTTCAAGGGTTTGTAGGAGTTGGATAGCCCCTGCTGGTGCGCTAGGTTCTGCTGCTTCCACTTTGTCCTCTGGATCCTGAGCTGCTCGAGATGTGGAAGGTCGAGACGTGGTTATGCTGATGCTTCTCTTGTTTTTCACTGTAGTATGCGTCTGAGGATTGCAGAGTTCTATGGAATGAACCTCCACATTCTTCATCTTCTGAGTAAATCGGGAGGGGAGATCGGTAAGTTACTACCAAATCACTTTAGCCTTCATCGGAAACTTGATGGCGCCCTTTGTCACTCAGTTTTCGAGCCACCATCTTCCTTGGTAGTACCATTGTAAGAAGAAAATCTACAAAACATTAGAGAGAGAGAGAGAGTAAAATTTGAAATTTTTAGAGAGAGAAAACTAAATCTTACCCAAATCCTTATGTTTTTGAATGGTTAATGCATGAAAAGAGTGAAGGAGTGTATTATTGATGAAAATAGATGAAGAAAATACCAAGAATCAAAAGAAAAATGAAGAGTTTTAGAGAGTGGGAGGAGAGAATGTCATGCTCTAGAGAGATAGGGAGTGAAATTTGAAAGATGAGTGAGAGAGAAAAGAGGGATGGGATTCCCATGCTTGTGGGAATTCCCACAATTCCCACGAGCGTGGGATTCCTCTCCAAAAACTTTTTAGAGAGGGTTCCCACATTCGTGGGAATAACCATAATTCCCACAGACGTGAGTTTTCTCTATAGAAACTTTCTGGAGAGATTTCCCACGCTCACCGAAATCACCACAATTCCTACGAATGTGGGAATTGGTGATCCTCACAATTTCAAACCTTCTTCCAAGATTATATGTATCCTCTATGATCCCAAAACCTACAAACACATCAAATTAATATCATCATCAAAGATTTCAAAAAGAAACAAGTTTGAAATTCAAATAAAAACCAAATTGAACATCCATCATACTCAATTCAAACATGATCATAAATAAATAAATCAAATAAATCATAAAGACAATCAAAAGAAAGTAGAATTTCATAGGTTGCTTCCCATGCAGCGCTTCTTTTAACATTTGTAGCTCGACTCTCTATCCTTGAAAACTCATCTAGGATCAAGTATAAGTGGCTTGCTTCTAACTTTTTTGTTCAACACCAATTTTGTAGCCTGTAAGTAAGCTACAAATTGCAGAATAAATAAAAGGACAATGTTGATAAAATTAAGAAAACCAATTAATTTCGTCAATGTCCTTTTCATCAACAAATTATCATTAAAATAGGGAATAACGAAACTCCCTGAATCTTCCATTGAATTCAACAGTTTGTCATGTACAAAGGTGAGTTGCTCTCTTTTTTCCTTAATCACCTTCGTCTCCTCTGCTTCCTCTGTTTCACAAACAGAGACTTCCTAACTTCTTCTAACTTGATGCTTGTTGTCAGTTGTTCTTTGTTTGTTTTTTTAGAATATTCGAACACATCAATTATCTTAAATGAGCTACTATCCATCGAATTCTTGAATACATCATTCATGTTGAATGTCTCTTCATCATCTTCAATCCAAAGGATAGGGTTCTTTGCATGGACATCTACCTAAGATTTTTCGATGTTCAAACATGCTGTAATAAGATCTGGTAGAGAGTATGAGGGGTTTCCATGATTTTCTTCATCCTCTTTCTTGATTTCTTGATCTTCTATAAGCTAAGGTTCAGCATGGTCTTCCACTGGTTCTTCTTGATCTTCCTTATTTCTAAGTGTTATAGCCTTAAAATGCTCTCATTGATATAGTTCCATATTGCTTAGAGAGTCTTCCACACTTCTCTTACAAAATTCACAGGAAAGCTGTCTTACTTGAATCTCTAGTTTGTGAATAGAAGTAGCATAATTTTCCAAAACTTTATCGAATTTCCTTTCCATTCTTTTTTGACTTTCCTTCAGCTGGAAAACATCCTCTTCTGGTTCTCTTCTATATCTGTTAATTTGGAACCAAACATCTCCATAAACTTGTCCAACTTACTCTCCATCGCTCTAATTTGATCTTGTTGAAATTCAAATATGTCTTGATGTCCCATGTGAGTACTTGCATTATTGGACCAATAAAAATCTGGGTGATTCTAACATCTCACAGTGTACGTGTTCCAATAATATTTGACACTTCCCCAATCGTACTGCGCTTCATTGTAATTCGCAAAAGTTCCTTGCTCTCTATGATAATTATCTTCCATCATTGTTCTCTCTATTTCTTCTTGGCATTTAGCTCTTTAAATTTCTCATTCATCTTTCTAATATGTCTTGATGTATCTCTACTTTACATCCCAAACTTCTTCTTTACTAATTTCTATTGATCTTCGTGACTCTTTGTGTTCATGCACCTACAAATACACAAGGAAGAGTGTCAAAAACTCTTAAATCAAAGTAATCTAAATTAAACACGAAACTCAACAATCAATCCCTGGCAACAGAACCAAAAACTTGTTAATGGATTGTAAAACCTATCTACTTGTTTTACGCTAAAAAATCGCAAGTGAACGGTCATGACTTGTAGTTAGAAAGAGCGGATATCGATCCCACAGGAATTAATGCCCAGACACCACTTAATTTAGAAAAGACTTTGTTTAAGAAATAAAATTGTTTAATGAAATTAAGCTAGAAAATTAAATTAAAATTAAAAAGGCTAATGTAAAACAATGGACAATACCGTAATTGCAGAAAGTTTGAATTCAAAGATCGGAATGCTAGAGATTAATTTTTCCTTATTCTATCTCCCTCATGTTTTATTGATTAAATTGTATCTCATCTTAGATTTCCAAATGTACTAATTACCCTCTCTCAAGATGTAACTATTTGTCCCTAATTGAATGTACAGGAGTAGATTGAACGATCTCTCAATCTACCCAATGACTCTACCGATTCAACTAGTTATTACACTATCCTATGGATGATCAATTAACTAATTGAGATCTCTCTTCTAATTATTCAATTGACATAATAATTACTAGTCTATAGTTTGCCAACTCTCGTTGTACAATCTTACCCGATTTTCATCTTACTTACTCTATTGATTTGCTGCAAGATGACAATTAAGAATAACAATTGTCAAAGACACTTCAATTCAATAAAACATGAGTTTTGACAAAATAATGAAACAACAATCCTTAATATGAAATTATCCTAATATAGTCTCCATAACACTATCAACATTCAAATAATTCATCTTTACAAAGAAAGGAAGAGATTAAAATGATAGAAAGTGAATAAGAAAACTCCCTCTCTTCTTTGCCAAAATCTGGAATTTTGGTGTTGATGTGCTATTTTGCCCAATCTTGATGATGATCATTGTTTTCAATCCTTCTTTGATGCTCCAAACATGTGTTCTTCACTCAAGGATGGTCTTTCTACAGGTAGGTTTTATCTCTCCTGAAGATGGAGGCTTAATTCTCTTTATATAGTCTAAACAATTAGGTTTAATGAAGCCTCGCATATTGCCTCATATTTCAATTCCCACGCTCGTGGGAATTGAAATGATTCCCACGAGCGTGGAAATTACAAGTAGACTTTCTTTCTTGATTTCCTACGTCTGTGAGAATTTGCCTAATTCCCACGAATGTGGGAATTGGTCCCAGAGGTGATTCTCTTGTCTTCTCTTCTATGTTCTCTTGATCTTCCTCCACTTGCTTCCTCTCCTTTCCTACAAAAAAATAAACAAATTTTATCCTCAATTAGCATCCAACACACAAGAACACAATGGAAATCAAACTTAATCAAAATATACAAAATGAATCCTAAACTAGAACAATAAAGAACAATTATGCTAGAAAACATATGCCAATTATCTATAAAAACATATCCTAATACACACCTATCAAAGATGACACAAACAAGGAAGTTGGATTGGATTATGTTGCTTTAGTTATATTTTCATGTTATTGCACATCGAATTCTTATTGATTTGACACTTTTTATTAAGCACTATGCCATATTTTGAATATTTTAAGTTTGTGCTTCATATAAATGTTTGACTTAATTTTAAGTTTATATTTTGTATGAATATTTTCTATATTTGATTAAATACACTTGATTGAATATTTTATTAATTATTTAATGTTGACATTGTAGATACATGGATTTCTTATCAGATTTCGAATCAAATTCTGATGATGAATAGGGGAAGGTAATCATTATTTATGTAGCTTAGGGGGAGACAAATGTTTTCATTTACAAAAGCAACCATGTAGGACTTTTGCTCTACTAGGTCATGATTGAATATTAAAACTTTTGAATGAGAATCTTACAGGGATTTATGAAAACTTAAGAATGAGAAAGATAACCTTCTTAAGCTTATGTGATGAGCTGAAGAGTTTAGGAGGTTTAAAGGCAAAAAATCATTTGAGTGTGGAGGAACAAGTAGCAATTTTCTTGATGACTATAGAGCATAGTGAGATAAGTAGAGTCAATGCAGAACGCTTTCAACATTCGGCCTGGACAATTTCAAAGTACTTTCGAAAAGTCTTATATGCAGTTAATCATCTTGCAAAAAGAGTTATTACTCCACCATCTTTTACTAATGCACCTCCTAAGATTCAACATAATTCAAAATTCTTCCCATATTTTTAGGTACATTCTTATATTTAATTACTACTTTAATTATTTCCTTATGATTAAAACTTATTTTAATATATTTTTTAATTTTTAGGATTGTATAGAAGTAATAGATGGTACACATATTGATGCATATGTTTCGACCGATAAACAAATACCATACAAGGGCAAAAGAATTAATCCAACCTAAAATATTATGTGTTGTTGCTCATTTGACATATGTTTTACATAGGTAATGGCTGGATGGGAAGGTACTGCAAATGACTATCGAGTTCTTTTGCAAATAGTGATAAGTCCAATGAATCAATTTCCTACCCCTCCACAAGGTATTATATTATTTAAAGTAAACATAGTAATTATGATTCATTTTAAATATTTTTTGTTAATATGTTCTTTCTATGTTAGGTAAGTACTATTTGGTTAACTCGGGCTACACTAATATGCCTAGATTTCTTTCACCATATCAAGGTGAAAGATATTATTTACGAGATTATAGAGGCAGAGAAAGACCTCAAGGTCCACAAGAATTGTTTAACTACAGGCATTATTCATTAAAAAATGTTATTGAAAGATGTTTTGGCGTCCTAAAAGCAAGATTCTTTATACTTAAAAACATGTCAAGTTATGATATGAAGTAACAAAAATACATCGTTATTACTTGATGTGTTATATGCAATTTTATTAAAATGTATGGATAAAGCGACCAGTTATTTGACAGTTGTGCCAAAAACGAAGAACAAATTAGGGAAAGTGAAAATGAAGATGCAAGTTCTCAAGTGGAGTATAATATTACTTTAGCACGACTTCAAGGTATGTCTTGGAAGTGAGATGCAATTGCTAGGCAAATGTGGAGTGATTATATTATTTCTAATTGATTTATGTTTCTTTTTGTAAATGATAGTACTATGTTTTCAAGAATTATAATATGATGAATATCTTTTATTGATATAATTTTCTAATTTATAGAATTTTATTATATACAATTATTGTGTAATTTTTAATTACATTTAATTTGCATATACTTAAATTTTAACCGTAAGATAATTAATTAATTTTAAAATATAATGTATGATATAAAAATATTAATATAAGAGTATAATTACAAAAATAGAACAAGATGATAAAATAAACATTTTTTTTATTTTTAATTACTAATCTTAACCAAACAGGTTTTTATTTGGATTTGTAAAAGAATTTCTTACATTTTTCTTATTCTTCATCAGTATGACAAATATTGATGTTTAATATTTTAGCACCCAGTCATTCAAGAAGCCATCACTAGGCAAAAAAGGGCATAACCAAGCTTGATCATAACAATTTGAATTTATTTTTCAAAAAAAGTCGAATAGGCTAATTATAATACTTGTAATCCCTCTACCTCTTTATAATATTTGTAGGTTAGTTATAATATTTATAATGCGTCTGCCTAAATTAATTTATCTTGGTTGTCTTGAATCATTAAAGTTATTTTATGAAGAGGGAGATACATTGATGTTTGATATTAGATTGATATCGTTCTTAATAGATGGTGAATCTTTCAATCAATTAGAAAAAGTTGTGGATGATCTAATTATGAGACATTGTAGAGTAGGAATGTCATAGACTTTAATCTTGCACTATGGTAATTTATTAAGAATGTTATATTAGATTGAAGATTTCTTGATATTTTGTATAAACCAATATATTATCAGCTTTCTAGTTATTTAAGTCTTATAAAATAGACAATTAATGTGATTCATAATATATAAGAAGAGAATAATTGCTATGGTGGTGGGATTCACCCTTTTTTTTTTAAATTCTAATTGATAGATTATAGAAATGAATGCGATTCAATAAGTTATAATGTTAATCCAAATGGTGATAGTAATTATATGCATCTTCAACACCGACATCACACTTTTCCGAAAACTAATGAGCCATTTTAAAGAGGTTATCATCATTATTCATCATCTCAATTGTATATGAAAAGGCCAATTCCAGTAACAAATGGTTCTATTAATAACTCCCATTTAAACCACTTCATCGATCTCAAAGTTGTAAGCTAATTATAATACCAAACAAGTACCATTTAACCAACTCTAAAATATGAGAAGTAACAGTAAACTAAGTCAAAAGCCAAACAACTTCATTTATAACAAATTCATAACGGAATAAGTAATATATGAATTTATAACAATAAAAAATAAAATAATACGGAATTCATAACAAGTTCAAATAACAAGTTTGACTCAAATTTTAAGATTGAATCCATATGCCTTCTTCTTACATCCCTCTGATTACATAAGGTGAAGAAGTAATGCTATTCATGTCATTCTATTACAAACCTCTAAGTTGGAGGTGAATTTTAATTTGAGAATTAGATTTGCACTAATGGATCATTGTGAATTGTTTGACTTCAATAACAAACTTTTTGACTTTGATATTTATATATGAGAATAATAATGGTCATTTAGTGTCTATATAATTTCAAATACTAATGGAACATAGCTCCGTATATAAGTTAACTCATATGGTACTCAATTAACTTTATTTTCGTAGACAAAAGGGTCACTTTTAACCCATATATTTTCACCAATTGACAAATTTTACCCTAAAATTTTAGAGTGAATAAATAAGACCATAACATTTGAAAAAGGTTTAAATATAACCTTAAAATAATATTAATTTATTATTTTTGCAAGCCCCACTTTGCTAGTCAGAATTGGCGTGGCAATATGGGGATCGCTTTTTAAAAAATACTTTTTTAAATTTTTTTGACTTGGCAGTTTTTAACATTAATTTACTGTTTTTGCAGGTCTCACCTTGTCAGGTTAGAACTGACATTGCAATATGGGGCTTGCTTTTTCAAAAATATAAAAAATATTAATTTTTAAAATTTTAACTGCGAATTAGAACGTTAGCTTTGCTTTAACTTTTATCCATAACATATAAAAACCACTACTAAACGAAGGGGCTGCTTGTTTTCATTTTTGTAGGTTTTTTGTTGTAGTTTTATAAATTAAGAAACAACCTTTAAAATCATGTTTGGTTAAACACGTTTGTATATTTCGTTCTTAAAAATTGAAAAAAGGCAACTATTTTAAGAAAACGTAAAAATAACGTTTTCGTGATTTCTGAAAACAAGTTTTCATCTATTTTAAAATGTTTTTTCTCAAAAACAAATCATATTATTTCTCTCCCCTGTGCCGACTTCGTCTTCTACGTCTTCACCGATGTTGCAATATCTCTAGGTTTGTCATATCTATGTAACATCCTATTACCCCATGATTAGGGTTAGAACTCTAGGATGCTATATATGAGAATTTACTGAGAATTTAGAAGTACATTTCATGCATCATTTGGATACACATACACGTGAATAATTTTGTCACTCATAAAAAAATAATTGTACAAGCAGTCATTGACATTTTTTGAGTATAAGTGATTTTTTATGTGATTAAAATGTGAATTATGGATTAATTGTCTTGAAAATTGAATTGGTGTATATTAGAATTAATTTTGTATTTTTGGAGACATTTTGGAAATTTATCAAATATTTAGAGTATTTTAGACTAAGAAAAATTAGTTGACAAATGGATAAATTATGGAGTAACATGTGGACCTATAAATAAGAGACAAATGGTAGCTTATCTAGTGGACAGGTAGAAGAAATGCTTTGGAGACATATCTTAAGCCTTAAAAGAGACATCTAGTCATTAGGAAACATGTTTATGCAGCTCTTCCTTTGGTTTCACCAAAAACATCTAAATTCCTTCTTACTTTACCATCGTCGAAACACCATCTTGCTAATTTATGTATATTGGCTTTTGGTTAATCAATCAACGTTACAACTTACAAAACAAAAGCTACATCACTTCAGCCCATTTGAGGTTTTTGCTGAAGTGTGTAGTATAAACCAAGTAAGTTTTATGATAGTGTAAATAATTTCTGTTAAGGTTTTAAGGTTTGTAATGAATACATGCATTAATGGTGTATATTTTCATGCTTGTGGATTGATGCATGCATCAATGGTGTTGATGCATGTTTGTGTGATAAGGAAGAAGCAAATTCGTGATATGATTAACAAGGTGAAGGATTGTGATGATTAGAGTTAAATGAAGAGTAGGGAAAATGCTGAAATTGATATATATAAAAGTACGAATTAGGTTTTGTTTCAAATTGTGATTATTCATGAAATTGTGAATTATAGCTAGAGAATTCTGGACTGAAAAATCTGTGTTTTACTGAACCATCAACTTGAGATAATAGAGAAACGATAAAGAAGTAATAGAACATTGATAATGAATTTTGTTGGATTATGTTATATGCAGTATTTTACTGAACATACATCTATATTTTGGCCATAACTTGATCTGTGAATATCCAAATTAAATAAATTTTGTTTTAAAGTAAACTAGAGTCATAGGAATACATTTTTTATGAAGGAATTGAATTTTAAATCTGTCTTTAAGATTCCTTAAATTTTGATGTAAGTTTAAAGTTGTGTTCTACTGTGGTAGGAATAGTATGGAGTTTTTTGATTATAACTTGCACGATACTGAACCACAATGTATGAATTTGATGTAATTAGAAACTTAAGACATAGATAAACTTTTTATTATAAGAAAGTGTTATCTAGAAACATCTATTTGTAGGTCAAAAATGGCAAGAAAGAAGGAAGAAAACACAGCAGGCCACGATCGTGCATCAGCATGATCGCGACTCTGCTGAAGGATGAGGGAAGTCACGATCATGCATCAACACGATCGTGACTCTACTGAAGAAGGAAGAAAGTCACGATCAGCATGATTGTGACTCTACTAAAGAAGGAAGAAAGTGACCCGAAAGGCTTTATCAAAAGGCAATTTTTTGGATGTTTTCAACCTAATTCAAGTAAGGTTTTGTTGAATGAATTTAATTGATGTTGAATGAAGGGATTAAAGTGTTGAATGAATTTAATTGATGTTGAATGAAGGGATTAAAGTGAGCAAATAGTATTAGAGATTAAAGAATGTTTTGAAGGTGTGGAAATTTCTTATAAAGAGTATTAAAGAAACATATGCGAGAAATTGTCATTGAACATGCATGATACATGATACATGATACATTTATAAATGTATTTATAATTTATTATTTTTATGAAAATGCACGTGAGTGACATATAATTGTATATGAATTGCATATAGAGGAGCAAGATGAGTGACAATTCCAGATATTGCCAGGACTTTAAGACAATAAGCTAAAAGGAGCATTTGTGAGTCAACCTAGATGATCTTCCTAGGATTGTTTGATTTATTCTGTTTAACTTTTAATTATTGAACTATTGTGATCTGAATATATATTCCAGACTTTAATAGTCTGAGGAGTTTAATAGTCTGGAATTTATTGGAAGTGTTATATTTGCATATGACATTTGAATGATATATGTTTGCCATTGAATTCTGAATGCTCAATAAAAGTTGAATGCCGGACTGAGTTCCGATGAATATGAGATTCTGTCTGTGCATCATAAGTGAATGCTATTCATGGCATATTCTATTATTTAATGCATTTTATAAAATGCATGATCAGATAAAGGCGTTGTGATCAGAGTAGCTAATTTGAAAGAGCTATAAGCTCAGTATTTTGTACGTAGAGCTTTGCTCCGTGATTTCTATTCTGACTGAGCTCAATGGGCCAGTATCTGTTTTTTTATTTTAAAGGCACTCGATCACAACAAATAATAACAATTCTGGAGTCTCATATACATATGCATCTGCATTTTAACATTTCTGATTATGAAATATATGCTTGTGAAATCTTTTCTGAAGTTGTGATGTGAAAGAGATATGTTATGATAATGTGTCTGATTGGGATGTACAAGTTTTGAAAGAACGTATGTGATGTGTATTGCATTCTTTATTTCTTACTGTGATTGTTGGTTATATGATATTTGTGTTCTATTCCTGGAGCAAAATCATTAATGATGGTTTGCTCATTGAGTTCGTAAAACACATCCAAAATTGCAACGAGGCTTTTGAGGTACAAGACAGGAGACTTAGATTTCCAAGATCTTCTAGAAGAGCATTTTGGATTAGATATGGCTCAAAGGTTTGTAAGCTAGCAATTGAGGAGTTATAGTTGTTTTTAAGTAGTTAACATGTTGGACCCTGTTACCAAAGTCCAACTCGCATACAGCGTATCCTAAAACGTGAGTTATTCTCCGAAGGGGACACCTTATCCATTATAGTGATTCAGGGTGGTGAGCATAACTTTTACGATAGACTTCCAACTCAGGGTTTCTTTGGCTAGATTGAAAGAGAATTGAAGGTAATGCAACTTTTATGAAGACCTCGAACACCAACTTTGTCTCCTGATGGTTCGAAATTGGGACAGAAGATACGCGTGAACAGTGACCCTGACGATAGCGTGAACAGTGTCACAGACGAAGTCTGGGAAACACAGACGATGTCTTTCAAGCATCATATCTTTCTCTAGGGGAATTGGTTTGGAGTATTCTTTATATGGTTAGAAAGATGATTTCAAGCTCCATAACTTCCATGAAGACCTCAAAGGTCAATTCTAACTCATGAGGGTTCAACATTGGGATAGAAGATACAAGGTGAACGGGAATACAGAAGATGCACTTCACTCCAGTACTTCTTAACTCCTTCTTATAATCCTTAATCCTTAATCTATCCTCTGTTGTTGAATTTTATCTTCTGGGTTGATCCTTTATCGACTGAGAATCTATCGTCTGAAATTTGTGAATAGTGACATAGAGAATACGAGTCTCTATGTTTAGATTCGTTTGTGAACAGTAACACAGACGATACGTGTCCTCTTTGTTTTACTTTGTCTGTGAACAGTAACACAGACGATACGTGTCCTCTTTATTTTCATTCATCTGTGTACAGTAACACAGACGATATGTGTCCTCTTTGTTTTCATTCGTCTGTGTACAGTAATACAGATGATAGCGCTATCAATAACACAGACGAAGTCCATTCGTCTGTGCATAGTAACATAGACAATTCTATCCTCTATGCTCTATCTTCTATGTTTTACTCTACCCATCCTTATACTCTTCATCTCATATTACTTCTT
>JANZXR010036829.1:0-13990 GCA_027575705.1 Erythroxylum echinodendron | reverse complement strand
GCAAAATTCACTTATTTACTATGCATGTGCATATATGAATGCATGCATATGTCACTATACATTTATACACTCCTATTTATGGCAATTGGTGAGGGGATGTTACACAAAGCATCTAATCAACACCTAAAAAACATAGTTGATTTCATGAATGAACATACATTTCAAGAAGGCGAGGAGGTAACTATTGCTGTAAAAGATACGATGCTTGAGTCTATTCAAGAATTTAATATAAGGCATCGAGAAGCAGAGGTTCATATATAGATCGTGGTGAATCAAATAAATCAGTTGGCAGAGATATTATTCAAAGAACAACTAAAGAGTTTGCCTCGGCATAATGAAATAGATCCTAACAAATTTGGAATGGAAATCACCCTTAGTAGTGAAGATGAGCTTTCAGAAGAAGAAGAGGAAAAGGAAGAAAATATAAAAAATAAGTGAATGGAACTCCTTGTTGATATGAAAATTAAGCAATATGAATTCGAGAGAGAACAAAAGGCAAGGATTGGCTTCATGATTAGAGTGACATTACAAGACGATCTTCCGGACAAAGAAGAAGTCTCCATCCAGGAAGAGAAAGTAGAGGAGCGGTATAAAGGAGTTGAAGAAGATGAGCCAGAAACCTCTATGCAGGAAGAAGAAGAAGAGTGGATAGAGGTGATTGAGGATTAACTGACGGAGGAATCAAGTAAGGTAACTATTGATGAGCTTTGGGTAGTGAACTTATGTACAGATTGTTCCCTCTTCCTCAAAGACAAACTGTTCGAGCTAGCCGATGATAGAGGGAGTTCTATTATTCCCTATGTTTTTAACAGTTTATCATTAAAAAGGGCATTAATGAAGTCTATTGGTTTTATTAATATAATCAATTATCTCCTTGTTATTACCTTGCAATAGGTAGTTTATTCTTGTAAATGAGTTTTATTGACCTCCCACTCCATGTTAGATTAGACTCCATCATTATAAAAAGCAACTAGAACTTCCTTGTATCTCTTTGCCACTTGTAACCCCATTATCCTCCCAATCCACTTACTTAAGATACTTTCTTCTAGTATAACTGACCTAGTCATCATCTTTCAAATGGAATAACGAGAGACATCTTACGGATTAAGAAACCAACGACAGAGTGGTGTCGTATTATATGTCATATACGACTCCTGTCTAGAACTTCATTTCTCTTATAGCTTACCATCCAGAATCATCTCAGCTTAGAAGATCATCTCAAAATTTTAAATATTAACATATCTTGTCCTTTTTTTTCAATAGCCGAGGAAACTAGGGATCATCTATTCTTTTTTTGTGAAATAACTAACCCAATCTGGGAATCAATCAAGCTGCAATGCACATGGAATTCTCAAGCTCACACACTTTCTCATGCTATCCAATGACTATCATCTCAAAGATCTGTTCCCAAGTTGATCCATATAGTAGCTATTTACATGACTGGGAAAACCATATTGAAAGAAAATGTTCAAAGGTTCAATTCTAAGCAAAATGCAACCTCAATCCTGATTTCAAAAATGTTGGCCAGAATTTGAGAACTTGTAATGTTGGAAGGTGTGACTTACTCTATTTCTTACTTCATTTTCAATGCTTTAAAACTTTTATCTTAAGTAGAAAAAATCTTTAGGATCTCATGTGTTGAACGGTACCCCCTATGTTTTATTTCGCTTGTACTTCTATTTTATATTAATGAAATTTTCCTTTTTATTAAAAAATAGATAGCTTATTTACAGGCTTTAAAATTACTTCGTGGAGAAAAGGGTGAAAGCAAGCCATTGATTATTGATCCAAGATGACACTAAACATGCAGGTGAGGTAGAGCTATTGATGTTTAAGTATCATTGTATTGGAGGCAACCCATGAGTTAGTTTTAATTTTATTTCAATTTGTTTTCTTTTATCTTAATGTAGGATTTTATTTTATTTTAGGTTATTTATTATGTTTTTATCTTAATGTAGGATTTTATTTTCTTTTATGTTATTTATTATGTTTCTTTTTTATCATTTTCTTTTATATTTTGTAAGGATTTTAGTTTCATATTGGATGGCTTATAATAAGAGAAATCGCTATAGTTAAGAAAAATACCTAATTAACTCTCTCACATCGTCATACACGTTTATATTGCGTACATTGAGGAAAATGTACAACTTTAAGTGTAGCAATGAGTTTAATGATTTTTTAATGATTTTCTTTGAGATTATTATAATTCTGATTATAATATTTTATGAACTGATATCATGAATTGGTTGAGATCTGTCCATGAGTACTATATGTTATTATTGAATATTGATTTAAATTGGTGTGCAACAGGATAATGGTTGGAAAAAAATTAGTTTCCTAAGTCATATTTTTTGTAAATCATTGAAATATTCAAGTTGAATGAAATTAAATATTATTAACACACATATATACCCATTGTTTTGTAAGTTTTTGATCCAAAGAGCACATTTTCCAAAATGTTCATAAGTGTGATTTCATGTACAGTGTGATAATTCTAGAACTTGCTTTATAATGCATGTTAAGACCATATTTGTGGAAATTATAAGCATTAACGTAATAAAGGCCCTTAGATTTTCCAACTTGCTCTATCCTATTTCTTTAAAAATTACCAAACCCAAAAATTTTCGTTTAGGAATAACCAAGTTGAGCCTTAGCCTTTTTCATTGATTAAACCCAAATTATGTCCTTTATACTATTTTCTTTGAAGACCTTTTTATTTTTTTGAAACTTGAAGGTTATTTACATTGTGTCCTTATTGAGACTTGAAATTTATGGAAGGTATAATATTTATTGAATTGCAGTACTGAATGTTTATTCTGAAAAAAGAAAAAAGTAAGACAAATAAAAAAAGAACGACAAAGAAGAATAAAAGAATAAATTTATGGTACCAATAGAGTTGCATTGAAAAGACTTATGTGTTTTCAAGTCTTGTAATGTTTCTTTGAGTAAATTTCCTTTATTTAACCCTTTTTATTATCCTATTCATACCATATCTAAACCCCGATACAACCTTATAAAGACATTTTAATTTTTTTTCTAGTTTGTACATAAGTGATGGAGATGAGATTTTATTGCGAGCCTATGTTAAGAATTCTATTATACATTGACTGAGAGTTTTGACGTTTTTCAACCTAAACACTTAAGCGCATTGAGTGAAATCTTGGTGAGGCTATAAAGAGATATTCTTTTGATTTAAATGTGATTTTTATGTAATTACTATTAATATTACTTAGGAATTTTAGGACAACTTGACTCTAATTGTATGTTAATTTGATTTAATAGGATATGATGATGTATAGTATGAATGAACAGGCTGAGATTGATGAAGGATTGGGGTTGTAAAATTTATAATTTTGATTATGGCTCATCTAAGGATAAACAAAAACTTAAGTGTGGAGATATTTGATATATCAATATTTGACTATATTTTACCACCTATATTTGATGTATTGTGTTTGATATTTTATACTTTTATCATATATTTGGTACTTAATTTGCACCAAGTGTGTTTACAAGTGAAAATTGCCTTCATGGCCTTAAAGGAAAAGAATTCAAGTGAAAACGCAACATAAAACCAAAAATTAGCAATCTGGAATGAGTTCATAGTCATGCACTTTTACAATTTTAGGTAGTTTTTAGACATACACAGTCTAATACATGACTGTGTACTAGACCGTGGGAGTCCCTAAAATCCTAGTTTTTAATATAAAAAGACATTTTCAGTGGCGAATGAAAGAAGAAGACTTTGGGAGGTGATTTCTAGATATACAGAACATCCAAAAAGGGCAATATTGGTCCACAAAAGTGGAAAACATGAAGAAATCATTAAAATATCCATCGAAATACATGATCAAACCTCTACATCGCAAGAATATTCGATAGTAGACAATGAGGGAGATTTAGAATTATGAATTGTTGTTTTCTATTTATTTTTCTTTCAATATATGTTTGATTTTGTATTCGATCATGTGTAACTATACGTCTAGTTAGTATTTAGGTTAGATGTACCTTATGCAATACTTTGATATGATTTGATTCCTTTATTAATACAATTAGTTTGATTGATTATTGTGATTTGATTACATATTTTATTAATAATCTAATTTCATATGTAGAGATTGAGAAACCCTAGTGTGAGTACATTTACCATAATTAAAAGGAGTTGAATGCAACCATAGAGATCAGATGACATAAATCCTTTGTATTAGGCTCAAACCTAATAGAGGGACTCATAAATCAGTAACGTAATCCTATAAGAATTAGCTTGAGTAATTCGGTTAGAGACTTTAGGATTAGTTGTTAGTAGACTTTAGGTCAACTACTAGCATACCATAGGAGTTTCCACATTCCAATTAATCAACAAACAATATTAAGATAAAAGATTAATCTGTTAAGATTTTAGGGGGATTCGAGCCTAAATACTAATTCTTGATAACAATAGGTTTCTAATTGAATTCCATTATCTTTATGTTAATTATTATCTCCTATTTCTTTAATTATTTTATTTTCTATTTTTATTAAAAATCTAAAATCAATCCTTAGGCTAGATAACGGGGGTATGGTAAGTACTAGTAGTCATAATCTTCGTAGAATTGACCCATACTTGGTGGTACTAGCTACAACTTCTCCATCCTTTTGCAGTTATTGGAATGTTGAATAATGCACAAATAGGTCAAGCACTTATTTCTCAATTTGGTAAGATGGAGGCTTGCTGTTTTTTGGGTCTCTTTATGTTCTTAAATAGTTAATGTATTACTTAATTAAATTTAGGTACCAGATCACATTGTCCAAAAATACCTTTTAAATATAAAAAAAATAGGTTAAAAAACCTCGTGTCTAGTGAGTGTCTGTCATGATCATGATAGGGGTGTCACAATTGTGACACAATATAAAGATCTTCTATCATGATCTTGAACTCTTCTGTCATGACCTCGACACTCTAGTGATGATACAACATAAAGATCTTGTTATGATCTTGAACTCTACTGTTATGACCCTGACAGTCTAGTCACAATCACAACCTTGGGGAGGGATCTTCTATCATGATTGTGATTTTGGGTTTTGATCATGCATAACATATAACAAAAATAGAAAACAACAATGGAAATATAAAACAAAACCCAAAAAGCTAAGAACTTTTAAGTGCCATTAGATGTAACTTTAACAAAATATGAACTTAAGATGTGTACCTTACATCCTCCTTTGTTCTTCATTATCTTCATCTCTTTGAGTTATTGTAAACCATAACATACAAAGGAGGACGTCTCTAATGATATCTATGTGAGCAGTGAAGTTTGAAACCTCTTAAGAAGAATGGCTAGAACACACACAAAGTGTTAGCTTTGTGATATATTCTTTGAGAAAGTGTTCGTAGAGAGTGAGAGAAGATGATGAACACTTCACCAAAAAGTCTCTTGCTTTAACAAAACACTTGTAGGAAAATTAATGTTTCTTTCACCCTTTGTCCTTCCTCTAACCTCTAACATCAACGAAGAGTTAGTGGGAATTAAGTGGCTTTTAATCCCACTTAATTTATCATGAAACTTCTACCTCTTCTTTAAAGGGTAATTTTTTTCATCTTACTTATTAAAGGGTAATTTGTCATCTTACCTAACAAGTAAGATTCATATATGTCATATGATTCACAATCAAATGATCTTAAACTACCATACTTGTGTATTTTAGTCATCCATCTCTCACTTCTTGGATCCCTATCGATAACCATTTTACTCATTCTTCATATCTTTAATGCGTGTGAACTATTAGGTTCCTGATTATGTTGGCCACTTGAATTAACACTTAATTTAAGCAATTTATAAGTGGTATCTAACAACGCATCAAAACCCACCAATTGACTGAAAAGTCAGCGGTTTGACTACAAATCCTTCTATAGATAATGTTCCTGTGCAATTAATCCTTTCACCATTTATACCCCACTTAGTTTAGAGCATAGTTAAAGTGTCAATTCACACTAGATTGACTACGTCACATCTATCCTAAGTGATGTTAGTTTTTGTCCTCGAAGCTCATTACTTAATTGGATATGTCACTGAAGACTATCGTCATGACATTTCCACTCTGGCTAGAGATTCTCGAGTAATGACTCTGATAAGAGGCCATGGGTATCATCTCTTTCTATCAGAAGTGGTGAATCCTTTATTGGCTTCTCAATTACTTTCAAATATCTCAAGCTGTAACCAATCACCACCCTACGAGCAACCTCTAAAAGGTAACGAGGAATGGAGTCAAAGTACAAGATTAGTATCCAAGATATCCTTGAGCATCTTAAGTTTAAGGATACTTGCGCCATTGATATGATGAGACTATCATTGAAATTAGAATAGATTATCCATATAATTGTCTCATGGTATGTCATCTGATGTACTTACTACTCTTATCAAGCATCCATATGTTAACTTTAAACAACTTATGCTTATAGATTATAAGATCCACTACTTGATCTAATCAAGGAGATAATTTAGATACTAATTACATATAATAAGAATCTCATTATCATGATCTCATCATGATTTCCTTTATACTATGTAATGTGTCAAAGAGTTCATTAATTCGATTTAAGATCACTTTTAATTCATAAAGAATATGAACATCAAATTAATGAAAAAGCCTTTTTATTAATCAAAAAGATTTGTACAATAAGTGATAAAGGTGATTGCTTTTAGACCACTTCTCTAACATGTGACACTCATGTCATGATCGTGACCTTGCCTTTTAGCCTAAGCTTGCTCCAACTTCCTTCAATCTTCATTTATCTGGTTTCATGTACTAACAAACACATTAAAACACCTCAAGAACATAAGATTAAGGTCCAACATCATTTCTTAAACCACACAACACTTAAAAACGCAAACACACAATCACATTAACATAATTCTAAGCCTAGACGTGTGATAATCATCTAATCAACACCTATAAACACATTAAAACACCAACCAAAATATAATATAAACTATAACTATCAGTGAATGATCGTGATATCCTTCACGCATCCTCCATCTTCTTCATTCCTCAATTACACTCATAAACACATTAAAAAAACCTCTTAAAACATAAAATTATGATTAAATTCATGTTTTAAATAAAAAACACTTAAAACATAATCAAGCACTAACAATAACACAATTATAAGCCTATACACACGATAATCATCTAAGAAACACCTAAAAACACGCTAAAAAACCTGGAAAAAGACATTATGATCTATACCTATCAACATCCCCATAGTTAAACATTTCTTTATACTTAAGCAAAAACAAAAACATAAACAAAACAAAAAAACACATTATCACACATTCATGCAATAATGATACAATGGCATCAAATCTTATGGATTCAATTAACCATAAACATCAATCATTTAAAATGTGCTAACATACGAACTTATTCCTTTCATGTTTAAGTACTTTAAATAGAACATATATTAATAAAAATATTAACAGTCTATTTTTACACCTACGACGCTTGTAAGTATGCATTTATTATTAGTGATCAATCAAAAAGGTAACTATCACTTAGTATGCTTTCATGAAATTTTTTTGCTATTTTGAAAAGATAAATAGGTTTATTTATTATAACATCTTTTTTAAAATTTTCTTTCATGTTAACCTAGTCTTTTGACATAAATGTAAACATCTTGTCATGAATGTCCTCCGGTTACTCAATTAGGTCACTTTTTTTATTTAGCTTAGTTGGAGTGTCATTATAGCCTTTTGATGCGAAGACAAACATTTTAATGGGAATGCCCTAGTTACTCAGCTATACCACACTTTCAACTGGTTACTAATTTTATCTGTTACAATGTGTCATAATGCTAGTCAAAATAAAGTAACTAGACTACTATAGTAGTGGTGAGTCTAGGTTGATCCCACAAACAGTGTGTGTAAATTTTTTGAAATGAAAGTAACTGGCGTTTAGCTTTAATAAGGTGGTTTTGGATTTTGGAAATAAGAAACTAGACTAATAAAAATTAAAAAATGTGAAAAATGATAAAATTAGGGAATTCAGTATGGACCTGATTCTTTGGTCCAATCTCAGCCTACATACTAATTAAACATATTTCATTGATTTGTTGTTCTCAAACATCTCCTAGCAACTATGAATCGCATGTTAATAATTAACCCGAGTTTTCCCTTAGGTAATATTTAATCAAGATATGATTGTTAATTAAACCTAACCACCGAGTAACTTAGGATACGATCTCTAGATTTAAGTAGACAGTAGCATTACAAATTAAGAAAAATGATTAATCAGGGAAATAATCACATACAATGTGTCATTTAACCAAGGTCATGTTATTCCCAAAGATTACGAATCATTAGTCACTACACATGAATTTCAACATAACAATTACATATTAAATCGAAATTCTAACAATGGGTTTGTAAATAAACGATTCAATAAACACATTAAAATCATCCTTTCATAATACCAAATGCATTCATACTCAAAATAACTGAACAATAACAAAATTCTGATTATCCATAAACAAAATCCAAATCAATTAACATTGGATAACATAATCAATTTCTAATGAGAGAAAGAAACAACAAAAATGGTGAAATACACTTAACCTGGGTCGTCGACGTCGATGTCACCTCCAAACTGGTGTTAGGATGTCTAGCCTTTCATGGGTCTCTCCTAAGAAAATTCTTCAGCCCCCAAGTTATAACCCAGCCGAAGACCCTTCTTACGCTTCCACTCTTTCGTTTTCTTTCTAACCTCACTGCTGCTCTCTTGATGTATCAAATTAATGCTTGGTCCCTCTTACCATTCAATCCTTTTTAACCCTCATGCTCCTGCGACAACATTTTAGCCCATGTGTTGCTTGATTTTTATGTTGTGGCGTCTATACGTTAATTGGATGAATGTTGTTCACGTAAATAGCTTTATGTGAACAACATTTACATGAAACGTTACTACACACGCTGCTATTTCTGTTGCTCCTTGTGTCGTTTTCTTCTTGTGCTTATGTCATTTTAGGCTCTTGGATATCCACCTATTGTAGCATTTTACTCTTGTCCATTTGCGTTTTGATTGATCTCCTCACCATTTTCTTTAATATTACTTAAACGTTTTAAGTCCAATGTTGCATGCAAAATCACGTTACTTTCTTCTTTTGCAATAGTTTTATTATGGAACCATAACATTCACGTAGTTGCATGGGTGTGAGTTGCAATCTTCAATTTATCTTCTTTGTCTTTTCATTTTTCTTGTCTTCTTTCTGTCTTTTAATTTTCTTCTTCTTGCTCAATTAAGATAAGTAAAAATTAATCTTCAAAAAGTGACCCAAATATCGTACTTTCGACTCACTTTAACTTCTTTACTTCTGAGTCAAAGTAAGTATCTTAAGCAATTTCATGTCAATAATCACTAAATGTTAAGGAATAAATTCATAATCAATTAAGTACCCATCAATTTCCCTCACACTTTGCTTTTGGCCATCCTCGGGCAAAACATTAAAATTAATCTCAAAGACCCAAAGCATTGACTCATTTCCCATATGTTTCAAGAATACATAATCATAAACGAAGATGAATGACTTTCAAAAATCATTGCGAGAAATCAAAATTCCAAGCTTTTACTCATGATCAATCCATTCATCATCTTCAAAAAATGAGTAATCTAATGGTAGAATTGGAAAATATATTTAACTAAAAGATATCCATGGGTACACTCAATACCATTCATGATCATGTCATTCCATAACTGTGCATATCATTTCATTTCTCCACCACTAATGTTCATATGCAAAATCATGGATCAAAGGACTTTTCAAGGTTATAATGTGGGCAAAGGTAAGGTGAGATGTATTTGGGTCAAGTAGCATGAAAGCCATCAAAGCTAGTGAAACAAAACAACACTCAATGTGACATCAAGTGCACAAGTTAACACTCGTCAAAAACTAGGTATCATAAGCTATGACGGATGCAACATGTATATTTCAAAACCCAATTTACCTCTCACACACAAACCACACAAGCATATACCAATCTTAAGGAATCACTCATGCAATTTTTTCCAACAATACATTGAAACCTTAAGAATGAACCTTTCAAGCCAACATCTACCTCATATTCAACATACTCAAATAGCCCATCTAATACAACTTTAGGAGGATGTATTATGAATAACCTTGCAAACCACTTATGCACTTCCTCTTTGATATATTCATTTAAACATTTTTCTTTTTCTTTTTCTTTTCTTTTTTTTCTTTTTCTTTCTTTTCCTTTCTTTCTTCTCTCTTATAAAAATTAAAATAAACTACATTAATATGGTAATTTCAATGATAAGATATAAAATAAAATCCCAACATTATAACCAACCCATACATATGTACACTCCCACACTTAGAATTTTTTACATCCACAAACTCAACAATCATAAATGTTCCACTAGCTTCAAGGCTTGGGAAGGACATTTGGTTAGGTTAAAGCATGTAATGTGGCTAATACACAAAGAAAAGGAAATTAAACCTCAAAGGGGGTTATCAAAAAGGAAAATCATATAATAGATAGGCTATTTGACTAACGTAGTTCAAAAAAGTAAAGAATGCCTAATCATATCCATGTTAATGAATGTGATAAAAATGTGGTCTCAAATAGAAATTCAAGGCAAATCATGATGTACATGTTATGAAGGTCATACATTATCAAAAGACAATGAGATTGATATAAATGTGTCAGTTAAATAAGGCTCAAAATCTCATCGGCTTTGTCTACCATTGGTCCCTAATCTTCTAAAGATAATGCACATCGACCAATCACAAGAGTAAAAATACATTCTAAAGTTGCTATGAAATTCTCTAGTCAATTCGCAATCTAATAATGACTATATAATCCCAGAAGCAACAGAAAATGAGAAATTGTTTATTTGTTTGTTTTATTATTTCTCTTATTTTGATTGAAAACTTAAGAAAAAGTAAGAAATAAGAAACAAACTAACATAGAAACATAAATGCAAATAAAAAGTAATGTGAAAATGTAAAGAAAAAAAATTTACATCCCTTAGGTTGCCTCCCAAGAAGCACCTTTATTTAGAGTCGCTGGCTTGACTAATTCTTCTCCTTACGTGACAAAATTGTGATCTTCAGGTATTACAGTTAGCGCCACTTCCGCACGAGGTTGTTCCGGATAGGGCCTTAGTTGACCATCATTCCCATTTAGCGTCCTCCCTATCCTTAAACTTTTGATCTCTACTAATTCTATATTTTCTTGAAAGATCTCGAATGTCTCTTCATCTTTTTCTTCCTCATTTAATTCCTCTAACCTGCTAGATAAAATTAAAGAGTCATGCTCAATAATAAAATGGAACTTAGTATTTACCTTCGAGCTAAAAGATATGTCTTTTTCTGCTTCGAGCTTCTCCTTTGCTTCTTCTACACAAGCAACTCCTTGAGTAATGCTCTTAAAATTCTCAATCCTCTCATCACTCTGTAAGGTTTCCCCACTAATGTCTATTAGGTTACATTAGGCTGATATGGATACTACTCTTCCATTTGTGATTCTAGGCAGTCGATCCTTGCTACTATCTCACCAATTTGGCTTGTCATATTTTGGTTACTGGATGTTATATGCCTCATTTTCTCCTGGAACTGTTGCAACTACTATTATAGGCTTTGTTAAAATTGGAGATTGTTATCAATCACAACATTCATCAATTCTTTCAAAGATTTACTTGAGTTTTATTGGCTCTCCACGTCTTGGAAATTAAACCAAGATTGCCTTTCATCCTACTGGAATAATGGGGTATTATGTTGAAGTTGTATACTCTCTTGAAGATGCTGCATAACCTATTGAAATTGAAGATGGCTAGCATTACAAGTCTTGATATGGTCATCTAGAGTTGTGCTTGAGTTATGATAAGAAGCTTCTGGTCCATACGAAAATTGTTGTGTGTCCTACAAACTATCATAGAAGTAATTATGATGATTATCCTATCCATAATCAAAGTTAGGTTAATCATTCCAACCTTGGTTATAGGAATGAGAATAAGAGCTATAAAAGAAATTAATTCTATCCATGTCATCTTTTTATTTTTCACACAGAAACCAAACAAAAGGTGAAAAGATCAAAAAATAACTAAAAAATAAATATGTACAAAATGCTAATTAAAATCATAAATAAAAACTAAAACACCACTGTAGCATCCTGTCTCTCTAATTGTTGAAGAACTTAAAGTGTTAGACTAATGAGTCATATGAGTGGCATCATATACAATGAAATTGGGACATCCATGACATGATTTCATAATTGTGTTCTAATGCACAATATGCGCATACACATATAAATTGTGAGTTAGATAAATGACATTCAATTGACATATTCCGGGGTATGAAACTAAAATGAATGTGATATAAGATATGAATGAATGTGCTTTTCCAATGTCTTGTATTTTGGTTTACCAATAACAAGAATTAATGGATTATAATTAGCAACTTGCAATTAATTATCATAATTGGGAGATGGATAAATTAATATGTACATTTATTCTTGGAAAAATGCTAAGTGACAAGACTATTTGATATACAGAAAATTAGGTTGATTAAGCCTATAATTGAGTGACATTTGGCATAGTTAAATGAGCAATATATGGAATAATGATTAGTTGACAAATGTAACAATTATAGAGTGACAACTGGACCAATTAATGTGTGACATATGGACTAATAACTAGGAGACAAATGGCAGCATATTTAATGGACAAATGGAAGACATGCTTAATGACATATGTCATTAAAAGATGAAGACATCTTGCACTTAATTACATGAAGCTAATGTGACAAAGTTTTTACTGGAACTTTCTTCACCCCCTTCCTTACTCTCCATCGAAAATTACTCCTAGCTTCCTTTGCTATATTTTGTTCTAATCCTTGCTTAATTGCCACATCAAAGCTAGACTTTTATCCTTTGCAAGATAGCTTAAGAACCAGCTTATTGTTATCTTCCATCCTTGCCGAAAACCAACTCATTTTTACCCTAAATTTTGATGATCTTGTAAGCATGGAGGACTTGATTAACTTTATGTTTTGGGGTGGAATTAGAGCTTAACAAGTAAGTAGATATATTATATTTATGGTATGGCTTAATAGTATGATGATGATGAATGAATTGGAATGAAATATATATGATGTTGAAGATGAAATGAGTTTTGGAAAATGATGTTTCAATGATACTTTCTAGTTTGGTTTTTGATGCATGAAAGACAATGATTTGTGAGCTGTCAATTGAATAAGTTTGAGCTAGAATTGAAGAGATATTGATGAGGAATTGAAGTATAATTAGGTTACAATTGAGGTATAACTATTGGACTATTATGAAGATGTTTTGAATTTTGTATCAAGATGTGAGAATCTAGAAAAGTGAAAGAAAAAGGGTAGTCTACGATCATGGCACTTATCCCACGACCGTAGGCAGATGCATTAACTTCTATAATGATCGTGGGAAGGTACCCCACAATCGTGGGCTACATTTTGACATGGCAATTTCTATTTTGTGTAATTGTTGAACCATATGAGGACAAGTCACTCTAATTTGGTGTATTTGGACTTGATTAAGGCTTGAAATAAACCTAGATTGATGTTTAATAAGTTAATTAAAGTGTTTGATAAATTAAAGTTATTAATTGATGTTATAACTTAAGGAAAAGCTTGTTCGATATCAATGTATCTAAGTTTGGATTGTAGGAGTGTTAAAGAAATGTAGATGTTCTTATAAATGTAAATATATTCCAAAGGATTTAAATAATGTATTAGGAATGAATAAATGATAATTGGGAATTATATGAATACTTGTAATGCTAGAAAAGAGTTAGTAAATGTAAGGTTAATGAATTAAGCATGATCAAGTGTACTTAAGATAATAACTAATTGCAAACTAGTTATGTACAAGCTATGATGTTTGCATGATCAAGAATTATGAATAAGGATATATACTCAGAAAGTAATTGAGCATGCATTGAAACATTTTATATA
>JANZXR010036789.1:0-13996 GCA_027575705.1 Erythroxylum echinodendron | reverse complement strand
GATATGAGAAATCCATTTGGAACATTACTTGTATGTCTATGAAATTCTCATTGTGATGATTGTATAAGTGATCCTTTGACTTGAGATCACCAAAGTTATCTTGTATATGGATTACTAGGTTTTGATACTATTTATGACCTATTTAATCATAGGTTGTTCAATCAATAGTCAATGGATTTAGCATTAATTATAGAGAGATAGTTATGTGATCAAGATATGATTCATCCCCCTAAAGTAATTAGGGATTATGTTTTTCTATTCTCAACTAGTATTGATTCGAGAAATCTTTGGCCAAGGTGGAATTACGTTTTATAAATAGTTTACAAATGTCATTAATTAAATCAATAGCTAATGGTGGATGATAATATGATTGGACCTTAAAGATAGTAGACATTAATTTCATGCTCTATGTCTAATCAAAACATTGGTTGATGAAAGGATTGAATTATACGAAAAAAATCATGCAGGGAAAAGTTAGTCAAAACCACTTTGACATTCTTAAATATTAACTGGTCATGTTTCGTTGCTAAATGCCAATCTTAATCTATGATTATAAATGTTTAATTGGAGAATTAAAGATAAATTAGAAGGATTTTTAATTTATCTAATTCTCATTATGAATTAGAATTGTAATTTATAACATTGCTAACATATTTGGGAACCTAATAGGTCTCACATATAGAATGAGTTAAAGATACTAAAGTTAATTTAATCAAGTTGGACTTGATTATAAAGTTTGAGAAACTTTATGATTAAATATGAGATATTTAATAAATAAGGATCAATATAAGATATTGAATCTTATTTGGGCATAATTGGTATTTAATTAGAATTATTTGTAATTTTAATTAAATTTTAATTCAAATTAGAATTTAATTTCAATTAAATTACTAAAACGTCAAAAGCTTATTATAAATAGGCTTAAGCTCTATAAAGCTAGTACTTTTTGCTTAGCCTTCTCTGTAAGAGTTACAGAGCTCTCTCAAATTATTTTGTGAATACCATTAGAGGCCGAACATTTGTATAGCTATAGTAGTTGAGACTGATCGATTTTGGAAGTAGTTCAAAGGATACGATAAGATAAAGATCAAGCTTATTAATAAGGTACTAATTAAATTTTTCTTTATTATTATTTGTGTTAATAAAATATAGAATTAAAGAGATCCTGGTTTTCAAGAAAACAAAATTTACGAATAAGTTTACTAAATATTCTGTTGCGATGAGGATCAAATTCCAATCTGATTTCCCAACAACATTTACAAGTTCATTTATCCAAATGAAGAGATGAGATTAATTGAAGAAACAAGACAAAAAGATGATGGAAATTATGCAAAAATCATTTTACTTGAAAGAGAAGTAACTATCTTCATAGCCTTTTGCTTGGCCTTATTGTCTTGTAAACTTTAATCAAAATTTTGAAATGCACAAAAGAAAAAATAATATGCCTAATTCAGACTCCCAGACTCTGCTTCATAAATGTAAACAAGATCTTATATCTTTGAGGAGGAAAATTACTGTAACACCCCCTTACCGTAGGGTATGTACCGGGACGCCTGCAGGTCATTCCGGTACATATCCTATAATAAGGGAGCGCTACGTGCGATTACTATAATCACACCACATGGCATCAGTGGAAGTCTCGGCAACGTCGGTAGGTTGACGTTCCAAATGCGTCTCTATAACAAGTCAAATACAATTACATTACAAATTGAACAATCAAAAATGTATAATAATGCACATGTAAGAATTTAAATGAGTACAATGCATGTTCATGACAATCCCGATATCAATCAGAAATTTAACCCAAAATATTCCCAAACTAACTAATTCCTATTCTTTTTTTCACTAGCCATCCACTTCAAAAACATATACTCTTCCAAAATACATAACTTTTCACTCAGATCTCCAAAATTCACAAACTTTGTATCAATGGAAAGATAACAGAAAGATCTACAATTTCCATGAAGGATCATAGACAAATTACACCTCTATAGGGGGTCAAAATTCACTTCAAACAAGTGTGTCCTATAAATCTCATCCTAAACAATAACACAACTTCTAAAAATCATAACTTCCTATTCCATTACCAGACTACCCAACGGCCACAGTGCCGCGGAGCGTAGATCCCATACCGGTTAGGGAGGGGAACGAAGCATGCCTTATAAGGGTGCGGATAACTCTCCCTTGTAGACGCGTTTTCCATGCCCCAATGCACCAGATCCCATCAGAACTCCGAAGTTAAATGTGCTAGGGCAAGAGCAGTACCAGGATGGGTGACCTCCTGGGAAGTCCTGGGGGAGTAATGCCCTAAAGAGGCTTACACGTTGGAAAAACAAAACCGTGAGAACGCGAGGCCCGAAAGGCTGAGACTCAAAGAGGACAATATCTGCAAGCGGGTGGTCTGGGCTGTTACAATTACAGTAGTTCCTCACTTCAAAGTTCTACGCACTTGGCTCAAGCTGGGGCCAAGTGGGAGCTTAAAATGATAAAGAAACATAAATTTAAGAATTGACTCCATGCACGAGATAAGATAATCACAAAAAGACACCTATTGTAACTCATGACCTATCTAAGTTTCTCACTACAACAAACAGACTATTTCGTGACGATTTCATTAGCGACGAAATTGTTTTCGTTGCGAAAACAGAACATATTGTGACCAAAAAATAATTCATCACTAAAACTTGTCGTTTACCAACGTAAAAATAAATCGTCACCGAAAAAATATTTAGCGATGAATAAAATTAATAGTCACAAAATGCTTAATATTTGGTGATGCTGAAACCATATTGTCACTAATTGTAGAGCAATAGGTGAGTTTAACATTATTCATCGCCAAATATGTCACTTTAGCGGTGAACTTTGTAAATCGTCACTAAATATGTTGTAAATTTCGCCAAGATATGTTTTAGGGTCACTAAAAGTCCATATTTGGCGACCAAAATTCTGTTCAGTCGTAAAAACTTTAACATCCGGCGACAATTTTTCCTAAGAATCACTAAATGTCCAGTATTCAGCAATGATGTTTTGGTAATCATCACAAAATGTTTGAGATACAATGACAAATAATGTAAAATGTCATTGAATGCTTGCAATTGATGTCGATTTTGTAAATCGTCGCTAAATGATTTACATTTGCAAAAATTTTAAAGCTAACATTTTTATAATCTATCATAGTTAATTAAGATATATTTTATTCGAGATTTTATTTAAATGTTTACAACGTATTATTAAAAAATTCAACATAATTTTAAGTGTTAAACAGTATTATTAATTAAGCATTAGTATTTACAAAATTGGCAAAATAAGTTATGAAAAAGTTAATTAATTTTATGAATATAATAATATGATATAGTAAAAAAATACAGTTATTGAACAATACAGTATGAAGTTTTTCCTAGAAAGTACCCAAATCATATAGTTATAGAACCATACCAATAATAGTACAGAGTCAATAGGTTGCAAGTTAACCTCTAAGTAGTAGATATTTTGTTTGAAAAATTATTACAGATATAAAAATAAATAAACTCTAAAGTTGAGTTTAGTTGATTGACTCCTTAACTGACAATGATATATTTATTTTTTTAGATTCCAAGTAACATGTGAGTTGGTAAAGGTAAATGAGTCCCTAATGTCTAGATTCACCAGAAGGGTTCTTGCATGTTCGAACGCACCAATTGAAACAGTAAAACTTGTTCCCTCAACTGTAGGGTTTTTCACACCCTCTTGTAACAACTTTTCCACTATAGCTAAATTTGTAGAGGATGGAGTGAATAAGTTGCAAGATTTAGTACCTAAAACACAATTAGTATAGAAGTTAGATATTGTCATATTAGTAAACCATGAAATGAACTAAAATTGGAGTGCTATACGTGTATGAGCAGATGAAGTATTAGGAATTGATGAATTTTCCAAATCAACTGATTTTTCTTTACAGACTATTGTGACATCGCTCCCGCCTCTATGGGCATACATGTCACCTTTGAGACTGAAGGAAGCTTTAAATAAGCATGCGATATAAATCATTAAACGTGAATATATATAATAGCTTCATAAAAGGAAATGAGATGTACATAATAAGAAAAGTGATATAGTTCGGATGATACTAAAAACCTTGAAGTAGAAGATCCACCATGGTAGGAAAACAATGATTTCTATAGATACTGGAGATTTCTTTTTCAGTTTTAGTTTGCTCAGCAGGGACAATTTTGCCACATTCCTCTCAATGGTATGAATTAGGGCCATCCGGTACTAGTCTCCATGTTGACATTCATTGATGAGATTAAACATTAAATGTGGGTGGGAAGATAGACATTAAAAATAACAAAAATAGACAGTAAATTATCTTCAAAACACAACCATAAACACAACTCATACATCAAATGCATAATTAAGAACTAACAATAAACACCTAAAAGGGTTTTAGTGAATAATCACTATAAGCATGAAGTCACATGAGGAATAAGTAATAGATAATGCAACTTTTCTGAGATTAAGTGCCCTAAATTAGGACAGTAACACACAAACGAGGTGCAGTCTATATAATTTAAGTTGTCTAAGAAAATACGCATATGTTTCAAAGGACTAGAGGAGAGCCAAAGTCACATATGGCAAGCAAGATGCATTTACATAAGTTGTTCAGTACATAAAATCCAGAAACACATAAGATACGAAAGTTCAGTAATAGTGAGGTAAACAAAATCATTATACACAAACAAATAACATGAAAATTAGAAAACATCATATACAAAAAACAAAGAAATCAACTTTGGCACCCAGAAAAAAACGTATGTACAGATCTACAAAAAGAACATCCAGATCTACCATAGAAGGCTAAAAACCACAACTTTTCTATTTAACAATGGTTAAACTCATGTATTCATTGAAAACGTTGTGTTGAGAGCCAAATGCAAACATCACAGAGCTACTACCTAAAAGTAGACTACAACTTGTGACAAACTTAGTTTGACAAACAAAGACCCGATCTCGTCAGTTAAAGGTATAGAAGTGCTTGATAACCGTACATGAAAATACAGCATATAATACAAAAAAAGTGACAGGAATACCGACCGTGTTTTGATGAAGTGAATGGTTTTGTTATATGAGAAAGGCATCGGAGATCGGTGGTATGCAGGAGAGGTTTTTGTTGATTCGGAAGGGTACTTGAACGTTAATGCTAAGAAGGCTTTTATGTTGTGTTTATTTGAAAACATAATACAAAACGATATCGTTTATATAGTGAAGGTAAACAACATAATACAAAGCGACATCGTTTATGTAGTGAAGGTAAATGACGTCGCTTATTATTTTCTATAGTTATTTGGAAGTAGTCTTAATTTATTTGCTAAGATTTGTTGTATTTAGTCAATAATCATCAAATGGAGCGACTAATGGATTATTCGTCGCTAAAGGCTGGTGGTTCATAAATAATTTTAAATAAATTTATTTTCCTATTCTAAATAAAATAATTTGAATTAAAAATTAAATGATTCATTTCAAAATTATTCGGAAATTAATAGGTTGACTGTTGAAATAAAATATGATTGTCTTCAAATTATACATTTTCTTTAATATAATTTCAAAAAACTTATTTGAATAAATAAACATTTTAATTTTTAATTAATATATGAAGACACTGTAATATAATTATAAAATTATTTGTAACAAATTATATTTAAATATTAGTCATTCTGATCCTAAAAATTAAGCAAATGAAGAATAATTACATATATAATTGAGAAGATCAATTTTTGTTTTTGTTATTGGTAATAAGAAAAATTAATATAAGAGCTACGACGTTTATCACTTATTGTAGCTAAATCTTTTTGATTTTACGACGAATGTTGTTTTCATAGCGGAATGTTACAACTCTAAAAGAACATTTAGGAGGCACCATGTCGTTTGTCTAACGACAAATGACGTCGTCTCATGAGAGTTAAAATTCGAAGACGCAGCCTTCCCCCCTCCATCTCCTTTTTGCGTTTTCTCTCAACTAAAATGATCCCTCCTTTCTTCAATTTGCCTTTAGCTGTTCTTGTCCATTTTCAACAAGAAATTTTCTCCCCATCATCTCATGAACCTCCAAAAACTAGGTAAGTTTTATTTCATTTTTTGTTCTTGGTTTTTTTTAATGTCTTCTTGAAATCGTATATATAAATTCTCGTGGCCGAATATTATTGATAATTAATATATTAAATAATTAAATATATATATAATTGATAGTAAATCTCATATGAAAAATAAAAAAAAAACAAAAATCATATTTTATGGTTTTCATAATTTTTGAAAACCGGAAGAAGCCAAAACCAAAAGCAAAAACAAAAAATTCAAACAAATAATTTTTTTTACTAAACTTTAAAAACAAATGGAAAGAAAACTTTAAGCATATTCTTCATTCATTTGAGATATTAGTATGAAACACTATAAGTAATGGTTTTGGCGACGTTATAGTAATAGTAGTAGTAGTAGTAGTAGTAGTAGTATTAGTAGTAGTAGTAGTAGTAGTAGTAGTAGTAGTAGTAGTAATAATAATAATAATAATAATAATAATAATAATAATAATAATAATAATAATAATAATAATAATAATAATAACAATAATAACAATAACAATAATAATAATAATAATATTTTTATTATTATTAATATTTTTATTATTATTATTTTGGCTATTATTTTAATTTTTATTATTGTTTTTATTTTTATTGTTGTCAACCAATTCTATGCCCATACTATTTTGCAGATTTGGTCTTTGTCTTTTTTCTTAGAGTCAAGGATCGCATACAAGTATCATACATCTTCAGTTATGTAAATTATTAGTAGCCTTCATTATTTTATATATCGGCTGTCGTTTCATTTTATTTTAGATTGTTTACTTAATTGTTGCGTATGAAATGGAGCAACGTTGTTTACTGCATATAATATTAAACAAAAGTTTTTTAATCCGAATATAAAACTGAAAATGCATGTTATAACTTTGTTATCTTCTTGTATTGTCTAGCTAAATGGATAAGAGTTAGATGTCTTATAAAAAATAGTCAACTGAATACGTAGAAGGAGTTAAGAGTTTTATGCAATTTGTTAAAAATGAAATGGGTAAAGATTGTAGTATGCATTATCCATGCATTGATTGCTTAAACGTGGACTTCCAAAGTCAAGATGTGGTGTATAATCACTTACTTATTTGAGGCATATACAAATTCTATAGTCCATGACTTTATCATGGTGAACGTAAGGAAGCAAGTTATAGTAGAAGTGTCGGTACATCTTATGATGTTGATGATAGTAATGAAGTTGATGATAGTGATGTGAATGATGATCGTGATGATGGGATTGATGAGATGTTAAACGATTGCCAGAATTATATGGAGATTAGGAATGAATCAGGAGTGCCTTACATAATTGACAGTATGACTGAAGACAATTTTAGGACGTTATTGAAAGTTGCTCAAGAACATTTATATCCAGGGTGCTCTAATTTTTCTTAACTCTCATTTATTGTGAAGTTGTTGCATTTGAAGGTTTATAATAAATGGAGTAACAAGTCGTTTGACATGTTAATTGAGTTACTCAATGATGCATTACCTAGGGGACAAAACTTACCAAAATCGTACTATGATGCGAAGAAACTATTAAAGGACCTTGGATTGGGATATATTTCAATTCATGCTTGTAAGTATGACTGTATTCTTTATTGGAAGGAAAGTAAAGAACTTTAGGTGTGTCCTATTTATGGTACATCAAGGCAACGGGTGGATGATGGGAGAGGGAAAAAGATACCGATGAAAGTCCTTCGATACTTTCCTATTAAGCCACGATTACAAAGGCTATTTATGTCAACAAAAATAGCCATAGATATAAGGTGGCATAAAAAGAAATGCATTGATGATAACATTATGCTTCATCCAGCAGACTCAATGGCATGGAAAGAGCTTGATAGAAAGCTCCCATGGTTTAGACAAGATTGTTGTAATGTTCGACTTGGATTGGCCTCAGATGGATTTAATCCTTTCGGTAATATGAGTAGTTCATATAGCATGTGGCTGGTGATTCTAGTCCCATATAATTTACCTGCATGGAAGTGTGTGAAGGAGCCTTTTATATTATTGTCTTTGCTTACTTCAAGACCTATTGCTCCTAGTAAAGGCATCGATGTTTACTTGCTACCATTAATTAATAACTTAAACCATCTATGGGAATATGGAATAGAAACTTTTGATGTTATTGAAGGCAACACATTTACAATGCATGCTACAGTATTGTGGATTATAAATAATTTTCCAGCTTATGGGAATTTGACGGGGTGTGGAGCACTAAAGCGTATATAGCTTGTCTATAATCATCAAATATATTCAACAAGGATATGAAGTAAAAAATGTTATATAGGTCATCGTTGTTATTTGGAACATAGGCATAGATGGAGTAGAAGTAAACAATTTAATGGCACAGTATAGTTAGGTGAAGCTCCGATGCAATTGTTAGGTGATGACATTATTTACCAGCTGTCACATTTGGTTAACATTACACCTGGTAAACACCCAAGTAATAGAAAGCGTAAGAGAAATTAGATCGAACTGAATTGGACTAAAAGAAGCATATTTATATTGGAAGGAATTACTATCGAGACACAATTATGATTGAGAAAAATGTTTGTGAGGCCATTTTAGGGATTGTTATGGGAATTGATGGAAAATCCAAAGACACTATTAAGGCTAGACTAGACTTAGAAGACATGAATATTAGAAAAGATTTACATTTGAGAAGAAGAGTTGATGGATCATACTTTATTCCACTGGCTTGTTACAACATGTCAAAAAGTGAGAAACAGGCATTCTATCAGTTCCTCCAATCAGTCAAATTTCCTGATGGGTATGCATCTAATATAGGTCGTTGTATGAATGTTAAAGAGGGATAAGTGTCAGGGTTGAAAAGTCATGATTGTCATTTACTTTTACAACAGCTATTTCCTGTTAGAATACGTGGGTGTTTACCAAAAGATGTGTTTGTTACTTTGGGTCAAGTGGGAGAGTTTTTTAAGCGATTATGTTATAAGACACTTAAAGTTGAAGAGCTTGATAAAATAGAGAAAGACATAACATTGATTCTATGTAAGCTTGAACTATTATTCCCCCCATCGTTTTTCGATGTTATGGTCCATTTGGTAATTCACTTACCTTATAAAGCAAAACTTAGTGGACCGGCTCAATTTCGATGGATGTTTCCTATTGAAAGGAAATTTATATTAAATTCAATAAGTTTTTGCTATGTTATTTGTTAGTAACAATTCCTAAGTGCTTAATTGTTTATGTTTAGGTTTTTATGCTCTCTTAAGCATTATATATGTAATAGAGCTTGACCAAAGGGGACTATTGCAGAGGCTTATATAGCAAATGAATGCTTGTCTTTTTGCTCAATTTACTTAACTGATGTGGAGACAAGATTTAATAGACCAGAACGTAACTTTGATTTCAATGATGATGATGGTTTATCTATTTTCTCCTAAAAGGTGAGGTCACTTGGTGTGGGTAAATATCTCGAGTTAAGTAATGACGAATTCTAAATTGCCTATTGGTATATTTTGAACAATTGTGAGAACGTCGATACATTCATGGAGTACATATATTCCTTTTCATTCAAACAATCATATCATAATTTGCTGCATTAACTCATCAATGTTATTGTGTTTTTTCCCCAATAGATAGCACAAGGACACAATTCAAAGCAAAGGAATCGTTAATGTTAAAGAAAGACATAAGTAGAAGTTTATATCATGGTATAGAAATCAAGTTTCATATTAATTACATATTATGTATATATCATAATATATCTCATCCTTATATTTATTTTAAATTTGTTGTATAGATGAAATGGTTATATAATCGTAACGTGCAAGAGCGACAATAACTTTATATAGTTTGGCATGTGGGCCTCATATTTGTGGGAAGAAATACACAGGTTGCATTGTTAATAGCGCGCGATATCACATACAAGATCAAGATAGTCAAGTTAGAAATCAAAATAGTGGAATTGTCGTTGAAGGACGTCATGACGTCGAAACAATTCACTTCTACAGTGTCATATCTGAAATTATAGAGTTGCACTACATCAAGGATAAGAAAGTTATTCTTTTTAAATGCAAATGGTTTGATCTAACTGACATGAGAGTGAATGAGCATATTACTAGCATAAATGTTAGTAAGATATGGTATGATAATGACCCTTTTGTCCTTGCAACTTAAGCCAAACAAGTTTTCTACGCCAACAATACTGTATTAGGTCATAATTGGAAGGTTGTTCAAAATTTCAACAAAGGAATGTCTTTGATTTTTGTGAAAGGGATACTGGTGAATTAAATGAAGATGCTGATGAAGTCTATCAAGATAATGGATTGGGCATCAATAACGAATGCATTATAGTAGAAGATGCAAATATATCTTTATTCCATAGGAGAGATGTCGAGCCAAATATATTTCAACTGGATGAAATCCAACCTCATCTTATCTTATAAACAAACGAAGACTATAATTAGGATGAATTCAATGACAATGACGATACTTTGCTGGAATATATTAGTGATGAAGAATCAAACGAACATCTACTTACTGATGATGATTTTCTTCATCTTGATGATGATGATTGAATGTAAGTTTCATTGTTTGTATTGTTCAAATGTTAATAACATAATTATAGGTCTTATGTTGTTGATGTTGTAGTTATGTTTATTTACAATGACTATAAGCATATTTTTAATGTTTCAGTTATGTTTTTACAGTAGTTGATGATTTTCTGTATTTGTTGTCTATTTTCTGATATTCTTGATGTTGTTGATTCTTACACAGGTTGATTACAATAGCACCTGGTCGTAATAAAAGAAAGAGGGTGGTTACGGGCGATGAAGTTTCTCCAACAGGATAACCAGCAATTGCATCATTACATGAGGAAAGTCAGCAACAACAACCTTTACCAACATCATCTGGTAGTCATGAGGGATCTTAATGTTTGTTATTGATAACCAAGCATATATACATTTATTTTCTCATTACATGTTTAGTTTGTTTTAGTCATTATGTTGTTTTTTCAGGTTTGAATACTGGCCTCAGAAAACAAGGTAGAGGAAAGACAAAAGATGTTCAATTGCAACGGATGAATGTTGCAATGAATTCCAAGTTGTCCGTGACTATTGACCCAACATAAGGGAGCACATTTGATAAGATCCAAGCAGTAAAATTGGCTAGAGAGTTGGGTGTTATTGTTCGGAATGAGTTGCCTTGCCTTCAGCATGTTAGACAGTTAAAGGAAGACAACTTGCGGCAAAATGCTTTGGATAAAGTTTCGGTATTATTTCTATTCATTTCATTATAAGTATTGCAATTTTACTTATCTAAATTAATAACTTATCTAATACATCTTTTCACAGATAAAGCTCAGTATTGTAGATATCGAGTAGCTTGAGCTTTCAAGCAGTGTTGGTTCACTGCTGAAACAAAGGGTGAAGGATTACTACTATCGACTGCATAAATATTATCAGTCTTTTCCTTCTGATGAAGAGGCTAGGATACATGTGCTAGAAAGAGAGACTAAAGAAAATTGGATAAATTGTGTGATTATTTGACTTCACCACAGTTTAAGGTTTGTTTTCTTCTTTATATTTTCCTTGCATTAATTGTATTTATACATTTTACGACTAATTCTCTTAACTTACGAAAAGTATCAGAAAGTCAAGGCCAACAAAACAAAAATGACGACTCTGCATAACACTGTCTCTAGATCATTTGTCGTTGTCCGACAAGAATTAGTAAGTGTAACGTGTTCAATTTATTATTTTACTTTTAATACAATAAATTATAATTGGTTAAATTTTATTTTAATTATTGTAGAGTCAAACTCCAAGGGCAACAGTATTATCATATCACTCTGTACAAGTACACACAATACAAGGGAGAGCAAGGCTGGACATTTGAAGAGGCACAAAGTAATTATGTAAGTACAAATAAATTAATATTGCAATTTATTTTTCTATATAATATTAACTAATAATTTTTAAGTTAACTTCATTTTCTACTTTACATTGTAGAACAAGATGTAGGAGTTGTTGCAGATGTCATTGGATGAGAGAAACCAGCCCAATGTCAATAAAATTTGCAACAATGTCTTTAGTACACGATCAAGTTATATCAAAGGCCTTAGGTATGACCCTAAGCCTATTGGAGCCTCTTCCTCACGATCAGGATTGTTGACAGCGCTTCAAGAGGATAACTAGATACTGAAGACAAAATTACAATGTACAAAAGACAAATTACAATGTATAGAAGACAAGTTAAATCAGCGACTAAAAGAAATTAGCAACCTTAAAAAATTGGTTAAATGAATGCTAGGTTCTTCATATGTTAGTGCTAGTAACTCAGATTCAAACTCTTAGTTTATAAATGATGTAAATATTGTTTTATATATAATGCATTCCATTTTATATGTTTATTTAATTTCAATTTATGATTATTTATAAAATATAAAAATGTCTTAAATTTTTAATAAATTAAAATAAATTCTTTTTTAACAATTATAATAATTATAAATTTTAAAATTAAAATTTGTTATTAAATAATACAAGCTACTAAAAATAGTTCGTCAAAAAAGTCTTAAATTTGTAATAAATTAAAATAAATTCGTTTATAAAAATTATAATAATTATTAAATTAAAAATTAAATTTCGTCACTAAATACTATTAGCTACCAAATGAAATTCATCACAAAAACTAATTCACGATGTATAAATAACGTCGGTAAAATTTTTTTGTTACAACCAACCTTTTGTAGCTAAAACTTTTTTGCTACCAAATAAAAATCGTCACAAAATCATATTAGCGACCAAACTTAGTTCGTCACAAAAGCTTTCTACCTACGTTTAAAAAACATCTCTCAAAATATTTCCCTACAGGAAGAATTGGTAGGTAAAAGTTTTTTCTACCAAAACTAAATCGTCACTAAAAATAAATATCGACGCATAAGGTTTTGTGGCAAAAGACTTTTATCTACCAAAAGAAAACTTCGCGCAAAACCATTACTGACGTTCCTCTATATCTTCGATAATAAAATTTCTCAACGAATTATTTTTGTCGCAATCATGTTTTTGCACCCACTTATGTGAAACATCGCTGATGTTTTGCTGATGTTTTGCTAACGGGATTCAGCGCACATTAATAATTACGACAATTTTTCTTTCTTTAGTGGCATTTAAATTTGTCACTAAAAACCAAGTTTGTTGTAGTGTCTAATAATACAACAACAACAAGCAGTTGGAATCTATGACAATAATGGATTTGTGAGGAAAAAGGAGGATGAAGAATCAAAACCCAATAAAGAAATTTTAAAGGGAAAACTTTGTATATAAGATTCCTTGAAAGAGAAGCCAACCTTCATTATCGAGTTTGCCTTTTTTCTGTATGCACAAACCAAACCCAAAGAAGAGAGACAGAGACAATAACATTGCGTTTAGTTACTGTCTTCTGAGTGCAGAGACGAAACGAGATGAAAATTTAAAAACGGAACAGAACAAAAATTGGAGACAGTAAGGCATTTTGTTGTGATGGACAAAACATAAAAGACCGTCTCCGTCTCAAGGACAAAAGTGTGTTTGGCTGCAGTGGACAGAACATAAAAATAGTGTTAATGACAAAAATACTCCTACAGTATAATATGCTTTGAAATATGTAATTCATTAATTAACTTATAATTGTATCAATATTTATTTTAAGTGTATTTGTAATTTTTTGATTACGATGAGAAAATTACAATATAATTAATTAAATTATTATTATTACTTAATTAATTACATTATATTTAATTAAAATATTACTATTAATTAAAATATAACTAGTCATTAATTAAAATATTAATTAATTAAAATATTATTATTCCTTAATAAAATATTTTAATTAAAGAATTAATTAAAATATAATTATTAAAATATTGTAAGTAATTAATTAATTACAATATAATT
>JANZXR010036778.1:0-13996 GCA_027575705.1 Erythroxylum echinodendron | reverse complement strand
TGTAAAATGTTTTGTATAAAAGAAAAAGAGGGCCCACATTTATGATCATTGATAAGAGTTTTAAATTCAAAAAAAAAATTATACCGAGTTTTTAAATGGTAAGTGATGTGACATGCCATTCTCGCGGGACACGGATTTGGGTATCACCATGGATATCGGGTTCGGATCCAGCGGGGGTGGGGTGTTACACATCCTCTCTTTGTGTTTTAATTTTTCTTGTCGTCTTATTGTCTTTATTTTCTTCTTCTTAATCCATGAAGACAAGTCTGCTTCTTCAAAAAAATGGTCCAAATATCGTGCTCTTGACTCACTTTAACTTCTTTATTTTCGAATTGTGTCTAAAATGACATAAGTCAAAGTGGGTATCTTAAGCAATTTCATGTCATTAATCGCTAATTGTTAGAAAATAATTAAACAATCAATTAAGCTCATATCAATGATATGTCTTACTCCATTAGCAATAGGAAGCTAATATCCTTGTTATTTTACAACTATTTTAGATAATGTGATTTAATTAACTCCTGAAGTGTATTAAGGAATTCTATCAATCTCCAACTTCACACAAAAATGGACTCACTTACCAACTGGAGCAGTTGGCAGTTCCTGCAAGCCTTAGTCATTTGCAACCTCAATATTCTCCTAATCCTCTCAACTAAGACACCTTCTAGCATAATCGACCAACTCATGATCTTTCTAATAAACTTACGAGAGACTACTTAAGGTTGAAGAAACTAGTGGTGGAGTGGTATAGAATCATCTGGAACAAAATCATACCACCTAAAACCTCCTTTCTCCTATGGCTAATTATTCATAACTAGCTTAACACTGGAAATAGACTTAGGTATTTAAACATTGGTTCTTCCTATCATGCTTTTAAGCAAATGAAGAAACAAGAGATCACTTATTCTTCATATGCGTGATTACCAACCATATATAGGAAGTAGTTAAAATTAGTTGTATCTGACCAATTCATTACCAACTATATATAAGAAGCCGTTAAAATGAGTTGTATCTGACCAATCCAAACTAACACATTTTTCAGTGTTATTCAATGGCTTTATTCTTAAAGAACTTTCCTGAAGTTGAAACAAATTACAAAAGTTAGTAAGTGTGTGCAAACCATTTGGAAATAAAGGAATGTTAGACGATTTTAATCTAAGAAGAAACCCATTACAGTTCTTATATCTGAGGCCATTGACAACATTGATAAACTTTTACTGTTGGGAGCCATAGATTAAAGCTTCAACTTTCTTTGTATCTTAACTTACCATGCACATTAATCATATATTTTGAATAGGTAGTAATCCTACAACCTTACATGGAAAAGGGTACCCCTGAAGTATCTTCTGTAACTTGTAATTCAATTCTTGATTAATGAAATTCTCCTTCTATTTTCAAAAAAAAGAATTTTTCATAAAAGGTTAGTGATAATTTGCATTTTTAATTGATCAATAATAATAAATGCATGCTTACAAGTGCCATATTTGTATGAATAGGTGTTAATATTTTGACTGATATCACTACAAGAAAAGTAAGAATTAGCGACGAAAAATATACCATCGTAAATTACCAACGGAACATCTATTTCCATTGGTAAAGTTGACGAAAAAATTTTCGTTTAGCGACAATACTAATATCCATCACTAAATATGAAGGGAAATCATCCTGGCAAATTTTGCAATGGAATTTAGCGACGGTATAAGATGTCCGTCGGTAAAGAAGGCATATTTAGTGACAAAAATTACCGACGGAAAATTACCATTGCAAATTACCGACGGAAAGTCCATTTTCGTTGGTAAAGTTGACAAGGAAAATTTTCGTTTAGCGACGGTAATAATATCCATCGCTAAATATGGAGGGAAATCATCGTGGGAAATTTTGCAATGGAATTTAGCAACGGTATAAGATGTCCGTCGGTAAAGAAGGCGGATTTAACAACAGAAATTATCGACAGAAAATTACCATTGCAAATTACCGACAAAAAGTCCATTTCTGTTGGTAAAGTTGACAAGGAAAATTTTCGTTTAGCGACGGTAATAATATCTGTCGCTAAATATGGAGGGAAATCATCCCAAGAAATTTTGCGATGGAATTTAGCAGTGGTATAAGATGTTTGTCGGTAAATTTGGCGACAGTATATGATATCCATCGATAAAAAGGTGGGAATTGTTGACGGAATAAAAAAATTTTGAGCTTACCAACAGAAATTGCCATCGGTAAATTCTGTCAGTAAATTTTCTTTAAATTTAAACTCACCGGTGTCCCCCCTCCCCAACCTACATCTTCTTCTTCCTTCTTTTTGCTGCGTCTTTTTCTTCCTTCTTACTGCTGCGTCCCCTCTCTGGTTTTCTTCTCTCCGGTTTCTCTGTTTTGGACTCCTCTTATGCTCATCGGTGTTGTCTTTTCCAGCCATAGTCATCGTGTCCTTTAGTGGAAGTATTTTTGCAACTACTGTCATGTGTTTTCTTGTATATTGGATGAAAGTTAATTTGTGTATTTGATTACTCTCGTTTATTTGTGCATTTTGTGATTGAAAAACAACTTGAAAGTATAAATGTTAGTGATAAAAGGGATAATACATAATTTTAGTTGTGATGTTGGGATGAATTTCTTATGCATGTAAGGTGTTTGATGAAATATCTCCAGCTATCGTCGTCGTGTCTCCGGCTACCGTCATCGTGTCTCTAGCTACCGTCATCTCTACTTTGGTTGAGGTATTTTTCCACTGTAACATCATGAAATAAAATTTATTGACGGTATTGACAATATATTATAAAAAAATTCTGATCAATTTATCGACAGAAACTTATAAACCGTTAGTAAATTTACCGACGAACAATGATTTTCTGTTGGTAAATTTACCAACAAAAAAATGTAAATCGTTGACAAATTTACCAACGGAAAATAATTTTCTGTCAGTAAATTTACCAATGGAAAATAATTTTTAGTCGGAAATTTACAGATGGAAAATTATTTTTCGTCGGTAATTTCCATCACAAAATGACGTTTTTCTTATAGTGTATGTATATTCAAAACAAAACACTTAAACATGAAAGAAATAAGTTAGTATGTTGGCACATTTCGGGTGATGATGTTTGATGTTAATTTTATTCCATAAGATTTGATGTCATTATACCATTATTTTATTGTTTCATGATTATGTGTTTATCTATTCATGTGTTTTTTATGTTTTTATTTTTTAGTTTTGCTTTCGATCAAGCAAAGGTTTAAGTGTCAGGATGTTGATAGGTGTATATTATACTATGCTTTTCTATATGCTAAAGTGTGTTTGCAAGTATTTCTTAAATGATTATAATGTGTATAGGCTTAGAATTGTGTTATTGTTAGTGTTTTATTATGTTCTAGGTGATTTTTGGGTTTAGAGCAAGAATTGGATCTTAATTTTATGTTTCAAAAGATGTTTGATGTATTTGTGAGTGTTGGAAATCAGGAAATTAAAGAATGGAGAAGATGGAGGAAGTCTAAAGGGGAAACGATCATGCCTCAAGGAGCACGATCTTACTAGAGAGTGCAATAGTAGGAGCATGGTCATACCTTCAAGGCCACGATTGTGCCAAAGGTTTTCCAGCATGAGTTTTTTTAGTCTTTTGATATTTTGGGGCTATTTTTGGAACCAAATTAAGTGGAAAAAACCCTAGAAAGAACCCTAAAGCCTTAAGAACTACTTAAGAATCCAGAAAAAAAAAAACATAAAGCTATACATCAAAGTGGATCAAAAGTGGAGAGATCAAGAAGAGCACCAAAAAATTCTAGCATTCGAAATTAAGACGTCAAATAGTTTTTTCTTTTATCTTTTCAGTTTCTTTCGTTATCCTTGATGTGTAATTGGATTTCTAAGCTTTTTATCCTGTCTATGGAATTCTATAACTCATATTAGGAATTATTTTGGATTTATTTTGTGACTTTATGGATGTTTGTGATAATTGCTTATGCTTAAACTTGAAAATAAATTGAAAGAGTGAGTCAAAGTACTTAGTGTTAGGTTATACAATAAGAGATGGAAATTTAATAGGCCAATAATTATCAAATTTATGATCAATCAAAGAGATATATTGGTTGTGAAATTAATTCTCTATTAGATAACTTTAGATCTAATAGATGACGTTGTGATAGTTTTGTGAATCGAGAGATTGCAAATATTGAAATTTCAAATTCAATTGGGGTTAATTGATTAGAACTTGTGTTGTGCCAAACTAAGTACTAAAAACCTAGGTTAACCTATTCACAAGTATACGAGGTAATTGTAGTTGAATACCCAAGGTCGTCTTTCTCAAGGAGGTGAAATTTGTTAACTTAAATTAACTTTTAATAAACTTAAAAACAATACAATCTTGTACACTCTATCTTGATTTGTTGAGTCAAAGGTTTTGAAGAAAATTAGACAATTAAACTAAAAAGTAAACTAATTTAACTAGAAGAAAAAAATGATTTGACTAATCGATGTGGTGAGATCTTGTGAAATTAACTTCACTAATTTAATCTCCTGGGCATGACTAAGGCGAATTAATTGGATAATTGTCTTGCTAAAATTACCAATTGGGTTTCTAAATCAATTCAAATAATAAACTAAATCTAACTTTCGTATTCGACAAGTTTATTATCTAAATTAATTATGAAAACCCAACTAATAATTATCCCCTTAAGTTAATACATTTCTAATTTATAATTTATGTGTTTACAGTTTCTTGTTTTAATATTAAATATCTTCTCTCGATCTTTCCTTTAATACCAAAATGATTCAAAGGTTGGCAAAAATATTACATCCAATAAGCTTAGAAACTATAGCAAATAATATGACAAAATAGTCCCTTCATCAAGCATAATTGACTAAATTAGTTACATTAATTCTCAAGAACAAATAATCAGCCCATCATGGAATAAACATAGTTCATGATTTTCATACACTTCAATCCCATAGTTAGCAGTAACATAAGTATCAAAGCCATAAAATGATTAAATAAATAGAAATAGACTATCAAAGCACTAACAGAGGAAAACAGGTTCAACAGACAGAAGAAATTAGTTCAACAAAAAATAAATAAGTTCCACAATAGCAGTAGAGATGAAAAAGAATGAACATAAAAAATGGACTCTCAGATGAGGAAGCTAGTGTTGGATCTCTAGCTAACCTCAACGTCCCTAGCATTGACTCTCACCTTTTACCCCAGCTCCAAGCTCCTACCTCTTTATTATTTTTCTCTCTTCCTTACCCGACTGTGTTCTCTGTTATGTTTCTCTTTTTTTTCTCCACCTCTGTTCTCTCATTTTTCTCCACCTTCACCTCTTTTCTAGCCTTCTTTTTCTTCTATATGCTTTTCTATTTATATAGACACTTTAGGTTTAGGTTTTGTTTTCATCCACCATCAACTTGCATGCGTAACACATGACATCAAATTTAGTGTAAGAGAATGTGCACAGGCATGAAATGCATGCATGACATATGATATCAAATTCAGTGTAAGATGTGCATAGGCATGAAAATTTTGTCACCACTGTGAGAGACCTTATCATGGAATGCCACTTTCATGCAATTTTTCATGTTTTTCCAGCAACATTAACAAAATACACTACATGTCCTCAATTCATTCAACTTTGGATTAAAACACACAAATTTGTAACAAAAATCAAAATATAAAAGCTTGCAAAATCAACAAAAATTGGTCACAACATAATGAGACAAAGCAATCAATACCTTAGGAAATTTGGGATCAAACATATAAATTGGATCAACAATAGTAAAGGAAACGAAATAGGAAAACAATAGTTCCCATATATTCAATCTTGATCAATCTCAATTTTTATTAGCAGCTCACTTATTAATTGTTTCATTGTTTCATTTTATTATTTATTTTAAATTATGTTATTTAATTTAATTCAAATCAGTTTTATGTTACCTTAGGCAAAGTTAGGTTCAAATTGTTAGCTATTACATAATCCTCGTATGAATGATAATCTGTTATACTACAAGATACAATCTATATATTTATAAGTATTGAGAGTTTTATTATTATATATAAAAGTTGCTCAATAAGTTTTTTTGATATACATGCAATTGCATATCACACTACGGCAAAAAATAATTTAGGCAACAAACAAAAGAGTAACTATAAGTACAATTATCGTTGCCTTTTTATTAAGCCAACAAAATTCGTATCGTTACAAAAAGTGATGCTGCAATAAAGCAAAAGAATTTTTTGATTAGGCAACTAAATAAAAAATGTTGCTTTAAGTTTTAAATAAGGCAACAAATTAATTTCAAATTATAGCAACAATTTTAAACAGATATTGCAACACTTTAAGTCTTTTTAGGCAACAATATTAAATAAATAAAGCAACAAAGTGAATTTTTTTAGACAACAATTTGTAAAAAAAAAAGCAACAATTTATCTTTTCATTACTAATAATATTTAACATAAAAGAAAACTCTCGTCATTATGCAAGCAACATCCATATATGCATAAAGCAATATATAAATATTAATATATGTTTTAATTATGTATGTAAGATATATACATAAAGCAATATATAAATATTAATATATGTTTTAATTATGTATGAACTATGAAATATAAAAGACCAAAAAGCTGCATTTATATATAATATATAGTCTATAAGAACTTGTAAAATTCAATATTTAATATATTCAAAGTACAAAAGAAAATTACATGTGCTTTTGTTATTACAAAATACAAAAGTGAATTCTACAATCCTCAATAATTGCAAGGAAATTACATGTGCTTCAACAACTCTTCATCATTTATAGACTTCAAAGTTAGGGTCAGTCTTCTTCATATTGGCTATCAAACCTTCTCAAAGTCTTTTGGAAGTGTAATGTACTTGTTCTTTTGTACTGTATGCATTCCATCTTCTTGATGAGTAACTGCAATCTATGAGTAGATATCCAATTATGATGGGGATGAAAAAATAAAGCATCATCAGAAGGCAAAGTATGAATTTCATACTTGTATTAAAACTATTAAAATATAAAATATAGTTGAAATACATATAAAAATAGCATGTCATCGATCTTATTCTTGTTAAATGGATGGGAAATGTTTACCTCACATCATGTCGAACTGATTGACAGATACCAATATTCTTTGTCTAATTTACTTCATCAAGTTTCCCACTAATTGCAAAATATAACTAATTAATCAGCAAGCTACTTGCAATTCGGATCTCAATTCATCCTAGTGCATAAAATAAAGGAAGAAAAAGAATAACTAACAATAAGAATAAAGGAAACAATGGGTACTAAAGAAATGAAATAGGGTGGAATCAAAGAAACGAAGAAAAGATTTTTGAAGTAACTGAGGAAAATGGAAAACCAACAGGGATCAACTTACAACTAGTTCAGGAAATTGTATGAACTCACAACTAGTTCAAGAAATCAAGTTTCACTTTAATAAGCTACCCTCCCTTGATTTCAAGACCTAGTAAACAGAATTACACCAAATTAGTCTATGGTTCTGGTAACTTCATGTAAAATGTCTACGATGCTACTTTCTACTACAATTTGTTTAATGTTATTATTGCATTTGCATGAATAATAGCATTGTAGGTCACATTATGCTCCTGGCTCAAATAAACTATCTAAACTACTTAAAGTCCACGTAACACCTAATTAAAAGAAAATAAGTGGAACTACGAAGGAAAAGAACAATGCAAATAATTAAAATTAAAACCAATCATTCATGGTGAAAATAAGAATATGAACGTTTTATGGTCTAAGATATCCATATAAAAGTAGAATGATTGAAAATTTCTGAGAACTTTAGAAAAATATAAGATCAGTTTCACTATCATACAAATACATTAATGTGTGTGCAATAGCATAACAAGAAGTGCTTGCAATAGCAAAGATGAGCACTTCATTAAACACGATAAGTAATAATGGACACTAAAAATCAAGTACAGATCTTACTGATCTTAACAATAAGTATGAATTGAAGGCTCATGTATAACTCTATTTGATCTAAATGATAACGTTAACATTTACTGATATTTTTCATTATTTTAAGCAAACATATGCTTTACAATTTCATAGTCAATTACAAAGGTAATAACTATAATCATAAGTATCTAACAATAATACGATGTTGAGTTTCTAAACTCATTAGTTCAAATATATAAAGTAGTTTTGACAAACCAACATTAGAACGAAATTGTGGAAGTGAAAATAATTTTATCGAGGCCATCAATCTTTTGTCAACATATCAGTATCACATCCACAAAATGTTGAAAACTAATTCAGATCAACAAACGGCCAACTGATGAAACTAGCAATCACAGAAGTTATTTTCATTTATCCATTGAATTCATCTCAGAATGATCTAATGAAAATTAAGAAAGCGATCAAAATTAACTCCACAAGAAATGATCAAAAACTTTCAAAGAGCACCATAAGAGATCATCACAAATCAATCATAATAGCCTGAATGTGACAACTAAGCAATGATAGGGGTAAATTCAGCTGTAAAGTTAGAAACAAAGAAATACAATAGAGAAAGAGATCCAAAATATCATCAAGGCTTCCTTAACTAGTAATATTTAACAACATGGAAAAATGAATCATTATCATCCCAGTAATAAAGCATGAAAGCATAATTGAACTACTCCAATAGACCATCATTTGATAGAATGGAAACTTAAATCTGACATTAAAGCTAAAACAAAGAGACAATAAACAATAGAAGCTTAAAAGAAATACTACCAATGCTTACAAGATAGAGGATTCAATATATGAAAATTCCAAAAACCTAAAGTTCACTACAAATAATGAAAATGTACAAAACTTGTCTAATTGAGAGAAAGATATAAAGATGAAGGGACCTCTGACCTGAAGAACCAATATTAATGGAAGCCCACTTATCCCAGACTCTGTGAAGAAAACCCCAATCCATTAAACCATAAAAGATGCAAACTCCCTACAATTTTGACTTTCGATAAAGAGAAGTGAAAATCCAATTGAGAGCAAAATCAAACTTACAGTTGCCTATCTATGTCCAATACATAAATCAATGTTGCGATGCACCTAGAACCCTGGCAGAAGTCAATTGTCACTGAAGAAATATTGAAATTGCTAATTAAACATTATTATGTGGAGGGGACGATCGACTTGAATCCTCTCTCAATGCCCAAACTTGGTTGGGTAAATGAGGAAGACACGTCTGTTAGGGATGCTTTTCACCCCTTTAACTAAACCATTCTCGTATTTATGTTTGTTTTCGCGCTCTTGGAATGTTGTCATTGGGGATGGCAATTTGGGTTCGGGGTTCGGAGATCTCTGTGGGGATTTCTTGTTTAGGCAGAGATTGGGAAAAAAATCACCTCGTAAAATCTGAGATGGGACAAATATAACCATCGAGACAGAGTTGAGGACAGGGACGGGTTGAATAATTCCTGTCCCGTGGGGATCCCTGATTACGCTAATTTTATAAATATATTATATATTTTTAATTTTATACTCTTTACTAGAAGTTGGGTATAATCGACAAAGACTACAACATTTCAGTTGGATTAAATGAAAATTTTAATTAAGTAAATATTAATATTGCATTTCTAAGAAGCACTAATTATCTATGTAAATATGAAAAGTAAGAAGCATGAATCAGTTTCTATTTATGCTCTTGACATTTCCCCTTGACATTTTCCCTATTTATGTTCTTGTGATGATGGTTTGGAATTGTTGGGATTTTACTTTTCTTTAATCCTTTTTCAATAAACAATTATTATTAACTCAGGACGACTTTATGATAATTAATTTTGATGACAATCAAATAATAATAATGTTAGAAATAAATGAACTAGTTTAATGAGAGTGTTAAGTGTGTAGAAGAAGCAAAGTACAGAAGAAGTAGAAGCACAAAAGAAGCAAAACACAAAAGAAGCAAAAGATATAGAAGAAGCGAAACACAGAAGAAATAAAGTACAAAAGAAGTGCAAACATACAGAAGAAGTAAAGAAGAAGAAGAAAACAGAAGAAGCAAAACACACAAGAAGTAAAAATACAAAAAAAGTAGAAACATAAAAGAAACAAAACACAGAAGAAGTAAAGATACAGAAGCAGTGCAAAGTACAGAAGAAACAAAGCACAGAAGAAGTAAAGATACTGAAGAAGCGAAACACAGAAGAACAAAGCACAGAAGAAGTAAAAATATAGAAGAAGTGCAAAGTACAGAAGAAACAAAGCACAAAAGAAGTAAAGATACAGAAGAAGCGAAACACAGAAGAAACAAATCACAGAATAAGTAAATATACAGAAGAAGTGAAACACAGAAGATACAGAAGAAAACACAGACGATACAAAGTAGAAGATACGCTAGTACGTCGAGCAGTTAGTTAGTTGGAGTTAGTTACAAAACTCAACTAGATAGAAGTTATCAAGATTGAAGAAGTGGTTATCAAGACTCAAGAAGCGGTTATCAAGATTTAAAGAAGCAGTTGGAGACTTAGACTATAAATACTAGTCATATTCGAAGATTGAATAACTTTACAGCCTTTCAACCTTTCGGAAAAACTTTTGATCTTACATCTTTTGGGCGTTTAAGTGTATACCTAGAGCAATTATTTAGTGCAATACTGGAGCACTAAACTTATTGTAACAATATCTCACGATATCTTTCTAGTGAGAGAAAGAAAAGGCTAAGAGCCTGGAGAGGCTAAGATTGCTGAAAGAATACTTGGTATAAGAGACCTTAAGAGGCTCTAAAAGGAAGAAAGAATACTTATAATTTGCTGAAGTATAGTGAATACTCAGAAGAATTCTGAGGACTGGACATAGCCCACGGTTTGGGGTAAACTAGTATAAAATCGCAGTGTCTATTTTCTATCCCTCAACTTATTCTATTTTGTTCTTAAACAAGTATATAGAAGTTATTTGCGATTTAACTAGATAACAATTTTGTGATAGTCTTTTAACAAGTTAGAAATTTTCTTATCAAGAAATATTAAAGATTTTGTATTCGTGAAAAGAATACACAATTTAACCCCCCTTCTTGTGTATATCATATATTAATTTCTATATTAAAGAGTGATTTAATTCAATTGGTATTAGAGCACGGTTTCCAAGAACCACCTTTACAAAGTGAGGACAAAGATCTATGGCTGAATCATATATTTTTATAGCTGAAGGCGCCTCCGTCACAAGACCTCCTGCGTTCAATGGTGAAGATTATCATTATTGGAAGGATAGGATGCAGCTCTTCATAGAATCCACACACATTGACCTTTGGGATATCATCGAGAATGGACCGTATGTACCAATGGATGATGAAGGAAATACCATTCCTCGTAACAGATGGTCAGCTAATCACAAAGCTAGATTTTAACTAAATTCAAAGGCCAAGTTCTTTTTGAGTTGTGGTTTAAGTAGAAGTGAGTTTGATAAAGTTCATAGATACAAAACTACGAAGGAGATGTGAGACACTCTAGCCATCACATATGAAGGCATAAACCAGGTAAAAGAGTCTAAGATCAATATTCTTGTAAGTCATTATGAGCTATTTAAAATGAAAGAAGATGAGTCTATTGATCAGATGTTTGGACGATTTCAAACTATCATTAGTGGACTTAAAGCCCTTGGGAGAATCTATGACAATCAAGACCATATGAGGAAGATTCTCAGAAGTCTTCCGAAAAGATGGAGACCCAAAGTTACTGCAATACAAGAAGCCAAGGACTTGAGTAAACTAAATCTAGATGAATTGCTTGGTTCTTTGAAGATACATGAAGTAGAGCTTGAACCTAAAAGAGACAATTCTATAGCATTAAAGTCTGGTCAAAAAAAATCACAAGACTCAGAGAAATAGAAGTTATTCGTCAAAAGCATTAAAGATAGAAGAAGTGAAGAATAATGATACCAGTGAATCTAATCACGATTCAAATAAAGATGATGACGAATTATCTTTCATCAAGAAAGATCAGAAGGATGTGGAAAAAGAAAGCAAAAGGAACTAAGAATTTTTCTTTTAAGAAAAATAGCAAAGAATAATTCAACAACGATAAGACCTCTATCATTTGCTACGAATGTAACAAACCAGGACACTACAATTCTGAATGTCCGCTGCTTAGAAGGGAACCGAAGAAGAATAAAGGAAACAAAAAGCGTATGATGGCCACTTGGGAAGATTTGGATTTGCCCGAATCTAATTCTGATTCAGAAGCATCAGAACAAGCAAATAGATGCTTGGTAGCCAAAAAAGAGGGTGACGAGGAGGTAACTTCTAACTTTAATGAACTTCAAGATGCACATTTAGATTTGTTAGAAGATTCACATGTTATACTAAAGCAGTATAGATCTTTAAAAAGGAAGTTTGTCAAAAACTTGAGGAACACGGAAGTGTTAGAAAAAGAAAATGTCTGTCTTAAGAAACAAATAGATGATATGAAGAAAAAAATTTCTATTGATAGATCTGAGGAAATTAATCTGTTGAAACAAAGGATTAATTCTCTTTTAGCAGATTTATCAAACTTTACTGAAAGTACAAAGAAAATGAATGATATGATTGGAAATTATCGACACCCTAATGATAGGAGTGGTTTAGGGTTTACTAAAAGCAATACCCATTATAAAAAGAAGTTTGTTCCTTATAGAAAAAAATTTCACCAGTCTTCTTTTTATTCTATGAATATTTCTAAGACTAACCCTAAAGGACCCAAGAAAATCTGGGTACCTAAAAAGAATATAATATCTACTGTAGATCTCCTTCCTTGGAAAAAGCAACCAGCACTAATGGTATTTGGACAGTGAATGCTCGCGACACATGATGGGAAGAAGGTCTAAGTTCCTAGAGCTTTAAGATAACAAGGGAAGACCAGTAAATTTTGGAGACAACTAGTAGGGCGAAATTGTTGGAATCGGTAAAATCAGTAAAGATTCTTTTGCATGTATTGATAATGTTCTGCTAGTTGAAGGTTTAAAACATAATTTAATTAGTGTTAGTCAATTATGTGATTCTGGTTTTGAAGTATCCTTTAATCAAAACTCTTGTGTAGTCAAAAACAAGGACGGTTCCATATTCTTCTCTGCCAAAAGACAAAACAATCTTTATAAGATTAATTTAGAAGATTTGCAAAGTCAAAATATTTCTTGTTTTATATCAACAGATGAAGAAAAACTGATCTGGCATAAAAAGCTAGGTCATGTTAGTTTTAAACATATTTCCAAGTTGATTAAGCATGATTCGGTAAGAGGATTACCAAAAATGAGTTTTAACAAAGATTTCTTTTGTGAAAGTTGTCATAAAGGAAAACAAGTTAAAACGTCTTTTTCTTTTAAAAATATTGTAACTTCGTCTAGACCTTTAGAGTTGTTACATATAGATTTATTTGGCCCAACTAGGACATTAAGTCTTAGCAGAAAGAAGTATGATCTCGTAATTATTGATGACTTCACTAGATTTTATTGGATATTATTTTTGTCACATAAGGATAAAGCTTTTAAATGTTTTAAAGTTCTTTCCAAAAAGTTATGAAATGAAAAAGGAATTTCTATTGTTGGTATTAGAAGTGATCATGGTGGAGAATTCGAAAATGAAAAATTCAGAATATTCTGTGAATAGAATGGAATTTTCCATAATTTCTTCGCTCTTAGAACTCTACAACAAAATGGAGTTGTAGAAAGAAAGAATAGGACGATTCAGGAAATGGAAAGAACTATACTATGTGAAATGAATCTTCCTAAGTATTTCTGGGCAGAAGCTGTAAATACAGCTTGTTATATTGAAAATAGAATACTTTTGCGACCATTGTTGAATAAAACTCCATATGAGTTATGGAATGGAAGGAAGCAGAAGTTGTAAATACAGCTTGTTATATTCAAAATAGAATACTTTTACGACCATTGTTGAATAAAACTCCATATGAGTTATGTAATGGAAGGAAGCCGAATATATCTTACTTTCATCCATTTGGTTACAAGTGTACTATATTGAATACAAAAGAAATTTTGGATAAATTTGATTCTAAGGTCTAT
>JANZXR010036678.1:0-14005 GCA_027575705.1 Erythroxylum echinodendron | reverse complement strand
GGCTCATAAGTCCGAACTGATCACACTCTAGTTTAGTGCTAATTAATGGTTTATGCAACGCTAGCTGGAAGGTCTGACGGTGCTCTTTTTGTTGAGGAATGAAATGGATGCAGTGTTACTGTTAACAGCTTTGCTTTCGTGGCTTATTATTCATGGTGTATGCAACTGTGGTAAGCCTGAAGCAGCCCTTCTCTACCTTTGAGATAGATGGAAGAGAAAGAACTGGCAAAATTAAATGTAGATACTTTTGCTTATGAATTATTTTCCAAGTAATAAACAAGGCATGACATGAAATTTTTTTTTTTGGTTTTTAAGTCTTCTTTCTTTGACCAGTCTATGAATTACCTTACCATTTACAACCGAAGTGATGAATACGATAAGTCTTTATCAAAAAACTTTTTTTCCTATTAAGAGATCACTAACATCATAATACTTCTATATATAAACTCCTACTCTATCATTTACTTACATTTGCAAGTCTTTTTTCCATAGTCAATGTATGTTTTTATGAACCCCTTATCCTACCATTTACAACCGCAGTGATGAACACGATAAGTTCTTATCAAAATATCTTTTTTTATTAACAAATTACTCACATGATAATAATATTTTGTTTTCTTCTATATATAACGCTTATCTTACCATTTACTTATTTTTTCAAGACTTCTTTCCACAATTAATGTATGTCTTTATGAACCCTTTAATCTACTATTTATTACAGAAGTGATTAACACAATAAGCCTTTGCCGTGTTAATATAATTGCCTTCTTGGCTTTTAGATGTTTTTTAGATATAATTTTTATCTAATAATATTATATAAATGTTTTTTAGATAATTATATATATAATTATCTAAAATAATATAAATTAATTAGAAAAACAATATTAAAACGTCGCAAAAATGAAGCTTATCGTAGAAGCATTAAGCTAATGGCCGTTGTCCAAATTTGGTGAATGGTCGAGATCTGCCCAAACGGAAGAAATGTAATGGTGGGCCCGGTGTACAATATACACACACAATTAGGTGAATCATGCAATGTAGTAAAAGCGAAATTGCATGAATCTTAAATAGGAATAAATATAAATATAAATAGGACGGTATCTGAACTAATCGTTTTCTTTTTCGAAAAAGCTTTTTTTGTTAGAGGTTCACTTATATCATAATAATATTTTATTTTCTTCTGCATATAAACTCTTGCCCTACTATCTACTTATTTTTATAAGTCTTCCTTTCACATTCAATATGTATCTTTTTGAGGCCCTTGTCTTACCATTTACAATTGAATTTATAAACACGATAAGTCCTTATCAAAAAATTCCTTTTTTTATTAGGGGATTACTCACATCAGAATAAAATTTTATTTTCTTTTATATATAAACTCTTACTCTATCATTCACTTATTTTCTAAGTCTTCTTTCTACAGTCAATGTATGTTTTTATAAACCTCTTACCCTACCATTTACTACAGAAGTGATGAACACGATAAGTCCTTATCGTGTTGATATAATTGCCTTCTTAGCTTTATAATTTCTCTGCATATATTTATGTAATTAATCTAATTCACTTCTTCAAATTTTAAAATTAGATAAGATTTTTAAAATTTTATTAAATAAGAAAACAAAATATTAGTTTAATATCTAAAAATATAATAAAAGATATAAAATATTTAAATTTGAGAAATATATGATAAAATAAAAACTTAAAGAACTTAAATCTTAGAAAATTTAAAAATATTTTATTTTTTTCAATCTTTTTATGACTTATTTTTGTTCGTTTAAAATTATTGTGTTGATAAATATATTATCATTATTTCATTATTCATTATATTCTATAGTTATATGGTCCTGATTATTTTCAATCTTAATATAAAAAGTTTATAAGCTTTTCAAAATGATATTCTCAATTTTAAAATATAATTTTATATTTTGAAAATAATTAATAATATTTGTAAGTTTATTCATAATAATTATTTATGTTCATTTAATTACTCTTATTTTAATTTTATCCTTTATTGATTAAGACATAGACTTTGTTGGACATCACATGCATATCAGCCTATGAAAGAATATGGAAAAACCAAGTTTTCTTGACAATTCATGGTTAAACATCCTGATTGAAAGGTCACGTATTGATTGGTACAACCATTATCTGCTTTTTCCAAGTCTTCTTTCATTCTATTAGTCTCTTTGTTTGTCGAAAATTTTGCCTTTTTTCTTTTTATCTCTCTCTCGTAGTCCATGTCGTTGGGGCAAAATTTACCGACAAGTTATTTTTAAAGTGATCACATAGTAATTCTCATAAATTATATAAGAATTACCAATTTTGTAATTATTTTTAAAATATATATATTAAAAATAGCTAGCTTAAAGGAGGATTTTCTAAACAATTTAAAGTTAATATATGATGATTTATACATATAATTATAAAATATGAGAAATTTTTTTATTTTGCAATTAGAGTCAAAAAATATAACTAAAAAGTAAATCTTAATTATTGTGCTTTTTTCTCTAATTCTTTCTTTTATTTTGTTTTGGATCACTAACACAAAATAAAAATTGTTTCTCATAAATTACATATGAATTACTGATCATATAAATATCTTTGAATAAATTATATAAGAAATTAATTAATTTAATTTTTTGAACCCTAAGCTCTCTCTTACAATAAATTCCTAATCTTTTTCAGAAAAAATATTATATATCTATATGTTTAAAAGAATTTATGTTACAAATATTTTTCCTTCTTATTTTAAAACTTTTAGAATTTGTTCATATAATACAATGTCTTTAAGTAGAACACATTTTGACGCCAGTACACAGCGATATCGCCTACACTGGACCCCTTAATAATGGCAAAGCACAGCAGGCAGAGTAAGGTATGTGAAAATGCATTTCGATAAAGCCTTAATGTATATAGTCTATGATAAAAGAAGTATTGCTATAATTCGTTAACTTAATTGTCTGATTTATGAAATTCATTTAATTTAATTTCAATAATTAGTTCTATAAATTTTCTTGTGCAGTTGACGGTGATAAAGGTTACTAGTCGCGAACACCAAAGTATACTATACTAGTCTAAGAAAAATTTTATCTTTTCTTCCCAAACTATTCAAATACTTAAGATTGCATACTTAAGATTTTTTCAAATTTGTCTATGCCTTTGTAGACACTTTTGCTTATATATTATTTTCCAAAAACTAACACGGTAAGACACGAAAAAATCTTTTTGTTTTATATTGATATTTGTTCATATTTTTGTAGACATTTTTACTTATAAATTATTTTCAAAGTGATCAACACGATAATATGTGATTTAATTGAAAAATAATAAGTTATAGGTTTATACATATTCACTTGAATTATTTATTATACAGGAAGAAAAAATTATATAATTATTATTAAACAAATTATATAAAATTGTAATTTTTTAATTCTCAATAACTAAAACTATAAAGTCTAATCGCAATATAGATTTCTAGTGAATATAAAATATGCATTTCTTTTCTATTTGTTTTCTTTCCAAAAATTTTAATTTTAATTATAAAATTAAATTTAAGTTTAAAATTATTAATATTTATAAGTAATTGATTAATACCAATGCATGCACTTATCTATCATATTTTGATTCATTTATACATACATTTATACAAATATTTAAACTAAAATATGAAAAAAAAATTCTATTTCGAAATTAAAGTCTGAAAATAAATTAAAAAGTAAATCTTAATAACAGTACTTATTTCTTTAATTCTTTTACATTTTCTTATGCATTGTTTTGTCTTATCAATATAATAATAAGAATTGATTTATAATAAGACCTCAAGACACAAATAAGATATCCAGTTCTTCACTCTATCATTTATTGACAATATCCAAATGATAGATGAAGATAATATTTTAGTGTGATGAGCAGGTCCAACTAATGGTTTTCTTTATTGAAAAAAACTCTTTTTTATTAGGAGATCACTCACATTAGAATAATATTTTTTCTCTTCTACATATAAACCCTTGTCCGATCATTTACTTACTTTTGTAAGTCTTCTTTCCATAGTTAGTGCATGTTTTTATGAACACCTTACCCTACCATTTACAACTGAAGTAATGAACACGATAAGTCCTTATCAAAAAACTCTTTTTTATTAAGGGATCACTCACATCATAATAATATTTTGTTTCTTCTATATATAAACCCTTACCCTACCATTTACTTTTTTTCCAAGTCTTCTTTCTACAATCAGTGTATGTCTTTATGAACCTCTTACCGTACCATTTACTACAGAAGTGATGAACAGGATAAGTCCTTATCGTGTTGATATAATTGCCTTCTTGGCTTTATGATTTCTTTATATATATTTATGTAATTCACTTCTTAAAATTTTAGAATTAGATAATACACTAGTTGGAGGGTCTCGCACTTTTTGATCATTTTCTGTTTGCTTCTCAAATTTTCAAGTCTTTCTTATTTTTATGGATCAAATTGATTCACATGATAACGTCAAGATTACATACTTCCGATTGTTTCAATTTTTCTTGATTCATGTTAGTCCATTTGTTCATGTTTTTGTAGATACTTTTGCTTATAAATTATTTTCCAAGTAATTAACACGGCGAGACATGAAAAAATCTTTTTGTTTTATGTTGATGTTTGTCCATATTTTTATAGACATTATTACTTATGAATTATTTTCAAAGTAATTAACACGATAAGATGTGATTTAATTGAAGAATAATAAGTTATAGATTTATATATATTCACTTGAATTATTTATCTCCTAGTTTATATAAGAATAAAAAAATTATATAATTATTTTAAAACAAATTCTATAAAATTTTAATTTTTTTATTCTCAATAACTAAAACTATAAATTCTAGTCCCCATATAGATTTCTAGGCAAAAAAATTAAAATATATTAGTATAAGATAAAATATGCATTTCTTTTCTAACTAATCTTTTTTTTCTTTTAGTCATACATATTACACTATTTTTTTCTTTCAAAAATTTTAATTTTTAATTATAAAATTAAATTTAAGTTCAAAACTATTAGTATTTATAAATAATTGATTAATACCAATATATTCACCCATCTATCATATTATGATTCATTTATACAAATATTTAAACTAAAATATGAGAAAATTTTCTATTTCGAAATTAAAGTTTGAAAATAAATTTAAAAAGTAAATCTTAATTATAATGCTTATTTCTTTAATTCTTTGAAGTTTTCTTGTGCATTGTTTTGTCTTATCAATATAATAATAAGAATTGATTTATAATAAGATCTCACGACTCAAGTAAGAAATTTAGTTCTTCACTCTGTCACTTATTTACAGCCTCCAAATGATAGAAGAAGATAATGTTTTTGTGTGATGAGCAGGTCCGAAGTTGTCAGAACTAATCGTTTTCTTTATCGAAAAAACCTTTTTTTATTAGGGGATCACTCACATTAGAATAATATTTTGTTTTCTTCTACATATAAACTCTTGCCCTACTGTTTACTTATTTTTGCAAGTCTTCTTTCCACTGTCAGTGTACGTCTTTATGAACTCCTTACCTTACCATTTACAACCAAAGTGATGAACACGACAAGTCTTTATCAAAAAATCCTTTTTTTATTAGGGGATCACTGAGATCATAATAATATTTTGTTTTTTTCTATATATAAACCCTTACCCTACCATTTATCTATAAATTTTTCCAAGTCTTCTTTTCACAGTCAGTGTTTGTCTTTATGAATCCTTTACCTTACTATTTACTACAGAAGTGAAGAACAAGATAAGTCCTTAATGTGTTGATATAATTGCCTTCTTTGTTTTATGATTTCTCTATATATATTTATGTAATTAGTCTAATTCACTTCTTAATGTTTTAAAATTAGATAAAATTTTTAAAATTGTATGAAATAAGAAAACAAAATATTAGTTTAATATCTAAAAATATAATAAGAGATATAAAATATTTAAATTCGAGAAATATATGATAAAATTTAAATTTAAAGGACTTAAATTTTATAAAATTTAAAAATATTTTATTTTTGACAATTTTTATGACTTATTTTATTTATTTAAAATTATTATGTTGATAAAAATATTATCATTATTTCATAATTCATTTTATTCTATAGTTATATGGTCCTGATTATTTTTAATCTTAATAAAAAAGTTTATAAGCTTTTCAAAATGATAATCTCAATGTTAAAATATAATTTTATATTTTGAAAATAATTAAAATATTTTGTTAGTTTATTCAACGTAATTATTTATGTTTATTTAATTACTCTTATTTTGATTTTACTCTTCATTAATTAAGACATAGACTTAGTTGCACATCACATGCATCTCAACCTATAGAAGGATAAAAATTATATAATTTTTATCTAAAAATATTATATATATGTTTTTTAGATAATTATATATGTAATTACCTAAAAATTATATAAAATTAATTAGCTTAATTTTTTGATTTCTCAATAATTAAAATTATGAATTTTCTTTCAATGTATTCACATATAATATTATTAATAATAAATTCCTAATAATAGAATTATAAATTCTCAGTGATAAAATCGTACAATCTTTTTAAATTTCTTTATTGTTATTTAACCAAGTAATCCACAAGGTCACATCTATAGTTTTGCAATTTTTTATAACTTTATGGTACATAAATAACTTACTAGGTAAAGGAGGATTTTCTAAACAATTTAAAGTTAATCTATCATCTTTTGATGATTTATACATACAATTCTACAATTATTTAAATTAAAATATGAGTTTTTTTTTTGCGGTTAGAGTCAAAAAATAAAACTAAAAAGTAAATCTTAATTATTGTGCTCTTTTTCTCTAATTCTTTCTTTTATTTTGTTTTGTCTTACCAACACAAAATAAAAACTGTTTCTTGTAAATTATATAGAAATTACTGATTATATAATTATCTTTGAATAAATCATATAAGAAATTAATTAATTTAATATTTTGAACCCTAAGCTCTCTCTTACAATAAATTCCTAATCTTTTTAAAAAAATAAATATTACATATCTATTTGTTTAAAAGAATTTATGTTACAAATATTTTTCCTTCTTATTTTATATTTTTAGAATTTGTGCATATAATAAAATGTCTTAATGGATAAAGTGTCTGATAAAAGAAGTATTACTATAATTCATTAATCTCATTTATGAAAGTCATTTAATTGAATTTCAATAATTAGTAATTAGTATTACGAAAGCTCTCTTACGATAAATCACACTCGTTATATTGCTTAATACTACTACTAATAATTTTTTAATGATGAAATCATATGCTCTTGGTATATATAAATTTGAAAATTGATATCATATTTTTAAATTTAAAATTTCTTCATATAATAGTAATAAGTCTCTTGTATTTAGTAGTTTTAGTTATATCAAATTGAAAATTCTAAAGAGTCCATAAAACTGATAGTTATGGACTTTTTTTAATTTCAAAATTTCTTCGTATAATGCATAGTTGCCATTAAAAAAACGAATTTATAACTGAACCGAGCCATTAGGATTGGACATTCAGACAGACAACCGAGAAATTAATAATCTGAACCAAACCTGCTCTGATATCATATTAGATTTTTTTTAATATGGGTAGAGTGTAGAATCCAGTAACAATAATTGCGCTTGGATCAATCATTGTCAAAATGACTAGAACTAGTTATTTAGATAGTTAACCCTTACTACTTATAGACCTTTTAACATTTTCATGATTAGTCAATATGAGATTCATTTTTAATTTAAAATTTTGAAGAAAATGAATAATTGCCTCCTTATTCTTTAATTCTCTTTCATATATGTAAATATTAAAGCAAAAGAATAAAATATAAACAGCATTATTAAAAATAAATGTAATTACCTAGACTTATAATTAAATCAGATAATAAAATATAAATTTAATCTTTAAAAAGTGTAACGGCGAAAATATAAAATTATTTAAATTTAAACAAATACAAAATAGATCATATATATATATGCAAACGATTGGTGGAGTCCGTGAGTCATTGAGATCATTTATGAACCTTTACCCTACCATTTATTTATTTTTCTAAGTCTTCTTTCTCAGGTCAGTCACGTCTTTATCAATCCTTACCCTACCATTTACTATTGAAGTCGTGGAACACGACAAGTCCTACCACTTACTATTGCAGTCGTGGAACACGACAAGTCGTTTGCCAAATAGCTTTATAGATTTTGTCCACATATATTTTTAATTAAAATTTTGTCTTTTCTTTTCAAACTATTCAAAGTCTTTCCTCTTCTCTCATACTCTACCGTCCAATTAATGCATTTGTTGGAGGGTCTCACACGTTTCAATTATTTTCTATTTTTTCTTAAATTTTCAAAATTTTCTTATTTTTATGAATCAAATTGATTCACATGGTAACATCAAGATCACATGCTTTTATAAGTTTTTATGGCTTTAACCTATGTTAGTGACTTACGTGACAACGGGAATCTGTTTTCATAGGTTATCTCAGAACCATTAAATTTGCCTTAAATTTTTTAGTACTATATAAAAAAAGTAATAATTCATAGCTTATCTCTTGAAAATTCATGGTTAAACATACTGATTGATGATCTGTAACGCAATTAGTTGTGTAAAAAATAAATTTACACAATCTGATCGCGTCTATGCATGAAATAATAACATAATTATAACATTTTTGTTAACAATATTTATTTTTTGTAATATTCTTGCAAAATAATGTCAGAGATATTTCCAACTTAATTTTAATACCTAAATCTATAAACTGTTTTTCTAATTTTAATTATTTGATTCAAAGAATGTACTTAAATAATCCATGCACACCATATTAAATACGTTCAATAATACTCAATAATCTGTCAATAATATGCTTTAGGTTAGAGTCTCGTGCTTTATATTATACATAAATTTAAAATATTCACACAACTAATTGTGATTGTATATGAAATAATATTATAAATTTTTTGTTAGATATTATTTTTTAAAATTCATACAAAATAATTTTAGAGATAATATCAACTTAATTTTAATGTTTACAATAATCTATGATAGAATTTTGTCATTATTTTTATGAACTAGCATAATAAACATAATTTTGTACAAACTCTAATTAATTTGATGTCAAGATAATTGAGCTTGTTAACTCTCTCTTTAACGTGTCATTGGGCCTGTGTTCATGGGCTTGCTATGATAGTTAGGCTTGGTTTATGTTTTGCAATACACAGGAGGCTCTACTGCTAGCTGACCTTAAATGTAGTCGCCCTATTGAGAACTGTAAATGCTTTTATTGATTAGGGTTTAGAATAGCAGTAGTCAATCCTCTACGTCTCTGCTCTCTTCATAGAAAACAACGATGGATTCAATTGTTCCACAACTTCCAGGTATTTATCCATACTATTATTGAATATAGCATGTTGCAATCTTAGGGTTAATTAATTGTGTTGATTAATCATAAAATTCATCTGTAATTTCGTGTTAAATTTCTTTCAATCTATTCACATCATATTGAATAATTTCAATAATACGTAACTCTCTAAACTTTTTGTTAGAGTTTCGATTATATGGCAATTTAATTTGCAAATCATTTAAAATCAATTTATATTAAGATCAGATGCGTTTGAAAAACAATATTAAAACGTTGCAAAAATGAAGCTTATCGTAGAAGCATCAAGGTTGTCAGTCGTACGTGTTGGTGTTTCATTGGCTGATGACCGTTGTCCAAATTTGGCGAATGGTCCAGATCTGCCCAAACGGAAGAAATGTAATGGTGGACACTATACACACACGATTGGGTGAATCATGCAATGTAGTGAAAGCGAAATTGCATCAATCTTTTTTTCGTTTCGGAAGATAAAAAGAGATTAAATTGTACATTTTGGGGCCCCAAATATTGTTTTGTGCATTTTTAATAATAATAATAATAATCAACAAAATTATTACTACTATTATTATTATTATTTTAAAGTGCATGAATACTTATTTGAATTATTACTTTTGTTTTTCACACACATTTTGTAATCTAAAACTTTGAATAAAAAATTTCTTTTAAACAAATTAATAAAACATAAGTTTCAACTAAAAGAACTTTAGAATCATAAATTATACAATTATTTTCAAATAAATTATATAAAAATTAATATTTTTAAATTTTTAAATGATTAAATCCATAAAGTTCACCTTTATAATAAATGATGGCGATATCCATTATTAGTCAAGAATATCAAAACAAAATAATTAGGCCTGTTTACTTTCTTAATTGTTTCAAGTTTTTATTTTTCCTATTAGGCTACTCTTTAGTACACTAAGAAGAGCGTTACACATCTATTTTTCTTTGATTTTTTTAAATTTAAATTTAAACTCAAGATCATTAGTATTCCAATAATTTGTACATACACTTCCACAAATATTTAAACTAAAATATGAGAATTTTCTATTCTGAAATTAGAGTTTAAAAATACACTTGTTTTGTTCCAAAAATTTCTTCATGTGATGGGACCACCACCTTGAACATGTTGAAGCACCCATTGGATGAGAGTCTCCTATAAAAGGATAATAGCAGGTCTTGATGATTTATTCAATACGAAACTACACTAGAATTTTTCTCTTAGAATAGATAAGTAGAAATGGCAAGGATAAACTATCAACTGCGTTTAGTAGTAGTAGCAATGATGCTGCTGAAATCATTGTTATTACTACTGCAAGGCTGGGGCTCTAATGCGTGTCTGGAGGAAGAGCGAGCTGCTCTCTTCCAGCTCAAAGCTTCTTTTAATTACACAGATCCTGATGTATCCTACGGAATGAATACATGGAGGAAAGACGTTGACTGTTGTAAGTGGGATGATGTTTTCTGTAACGCCACGACAGGTCGAGTCTACGAGCTCGATCTTGGCTCTTATACATTGGGAAAATCTGTAGATAGTTGGTACTTCAACGCCTCGATGTTTCTTCCATTTCAAGAACTCCGACGCCTTCATTTTCGAGACAATTCTGTTGTTTGCTGCGTAAAGAATGAAGGTTCTGAAAGCTTTTATTTTCTTATCAAATCACTCATAAATACAAATTACGTCTTAAACTTGTGATATTCTTGATATGCAGGTTTTGAACGATTGACGAATGCGATCAATTTGGAATATTTTGATTTGACTAATAATAAATTGGGGAATGCCGTCTTACCTTCCGTGGCGAGTTTTTCACCATTGAAGTCCTTATACATCAGTGAAATTGGACTGACAGGAACAAGTGGTAAATTTTAGTTTATCTATTCTAATTTTAATTGCCGTGAAAAAGCTTCCTTTAACCATATGTATTCCTAATATTAGCTAAAACAATGAACTCTGCAGGTATCGAAGAATTACAAAAGTTGAGAAACTTAGAGAACCTTGATTTAAGTGGTAATGATTTGAACAACAATGTATTACCATTGTTGCGTGGACTTCACTCTCTCAAAACTTTAGACATTTCTTCCACTCAACTAAAAGGATCAATCAACATGAAAGGTTTGTTGATAGTCTCTTTTTAATCATTAAAAGAAATGATATTTGGATTTCATTGGGTTAATAATATCTAAGCAACGTTGCTTTTTTTTGGTTGCTCACAAGACTTGTTTGCCTTGTTCAATCTGGAGGAGTTATCTATTGGAGGCAACAACATTGACAAGTTTATTGTACCTAAAGGTATACTGAAGTCTTATTTAATAACATAATTAATTATACATTGCACATAATTTGTTCACTCATTTTGGGTATATACATTTACTTAAACTTTGACAATTGAATTTATATTTAGTTATCAATAAATTGCTTCTTGTAGATATTGAAGGTCAAAGCAACATAAGTGTCCTTCGGCTATACGGCGGTGTTTACAGCGGAAGTAACTTTCAAGTGGAATCGTTAAAAGCATTCTCCTCACTCGAGACTTTATCATTGTCAGAACTTGGACTCACTGGCAGCATTCAAGGTTAGCTAATTCTCTTAGTAATAAAATTTGAAGTCTCTGATCATTGTGCATCTCTCTAATCTCCTTCTCTTTAATATACATTTAGGCTTATGCCACCTCACAAATCTTCAAGAGCTCGATCTTTCAGCCAATAATCTGAGTGATAATTTGCCCCATTGTTTGGCGAATTTGACACTTCTTCAAACACTGGATCTCAATTTTAACCACTTTATTAGAAAAATTTCACAATCTCCATTGAAATTCCTCACTTCTATCACATCCTTAAGTCTGCATGACAATCAGTTTGAAATTCCAAGTTCACTTTCTCCATTCTTCAACCACTCCAAACTCAAGAACTTTGATGCTCGTGGAAATGAAGTTTATACAGAAACAGAGGTGGTTAATGGTAATTTGGCGCCCAAGTTTCAATTGGAGAGCTTTTGGTTAAGTTCCACTTCTGGAGGAGGATCATTTCTTGAATTTTTGTACCATCAACATGATTTGCAAGATCTCGAAATTTCTGGCATTCCAATGATATGATTGGGCTTTCCAAGTTGGTTACTAGAAAACAATACAAAATTGGGAATGCTTGTTCTCTCCAATTGTTCTCTTTCGGGATCTTTGGGTTTTCCTACACGTAATCTTCATTCAAGTTTAAGGCAGTTGGACATCTCCAGAAATCGTTTTTACGATCGCATTCCAACTGAGATGTGTGCATATTTTCCAACTTTAGCATTTTTAGATCTATCGGAAAATGAGTTTAATGGAAGCATTCCGAAAAGCTTGTCTAATTGCACTTTTTTAAGTTTCTTAGTTGTACGTGATAACAAACTATTTGACAAATTTCTGAAGTGGATTGGAACAATGGATTCCTTTGAAGTGCTGGATCTTTCACAAAACATGCTTTTTGGAAGCATACTTGCAATATTGAGAAATTCACGATTGCGACAGATTTATTTGTCGGAAAATAGATTGGAAGGACCTTTTCCCAATTTAATTTCCCATTCCAATGCTTTGGAATTTCTGGATCTCAGTCGTAATTGTTTGATTGGTATCATTCCAAAGTGGATTGAAAAGTTTTATATGTTAAGGTGTCTTCTTTTAAGTCATAATAATTTTGTAGGAGAGATCCCAATTAATTTGTGGAAGATGACGAATGAGTTAAGGATAGTTGATCTTTCACATAATAAGCTCTCAGTACTTTCTACCAATTATTCACTCTCCGTACTTTCTACCAATTATTAGTATGAGTATAAAAACGATATTCTTCATGGTGCATTATTTGCTATTGGAGAGTTTGAATTTGCATTGAAGGGAAATATTTTTGGTTTCAAAGTAGAGCAAATTGAGTGGGATTTCGTTGGATTGGATCTCTCCAGTAACAATTTGAAAGGCCGAATTCCTTACGAGTTTGGAAATATTCAAGGTATCAATCTTTTGAACCTATCACATAACAGTTTATTCGGACCTATTCCTTTCTCATTCTCAAACATGTCCAAAATTGAGACTTTGGATCTTTCCTACAACAACTTGAGTGGAATAATTCCTCATCAGCTTACAAAGCTAAACTTCTTAGAAGTTTTCAATGTGTCTTACAATAACCTTTCTGGTGAAACACCCTGGGTTGCTCAATTTGCCACATTTGATGAGAGAAGTTATAAAGGGAATCCTTTCCTCTGCGGGTTACCACTATCAAAGAATTGCAACTCAGAAACACCCACACCACCATCTTCAAATGACGATGAAGTTGATGACGGGCTTGTCGACATAAATGTCTTTTACATAAGTTTTTTTTGTGACTTTTACTATTATATTAGTCACAATGTTTGCAATGTTGTACATAAACCCATATTGGCGGAAAGCATGGTTTTACTTCATCGAGAAGACTATCGACAGTTGCTACTATTTTTTTATCGATAATTTTTCTTTTCTATCAAAATTAGGGATAAGATAATTTCTGGATGTAATATGTTATCTTTAAAGTACTGTTTGATCATCTATTGATTTACAATAATAAACGATGTTGCTTATGATTTATGTTAATGTCTATAATACCAATTTTTAT
>JANZXR010036667.1:0-14005 GCA_027575705.1 Erythroxylum echinodendron | reverse complement strand
CTAACTTCTCCGATTGACCTCACTTGGGCCTGTTTCTCAGGTCCGACCCGTTCTATGGAAACGGGATGTTACAACATTATATCAGCAGGAGTTTAAAGTGTTACTATGCCTTATGGAGGCTCTCCCTTCATCTGAGTAAAGGCAGCTATCTTGGTGCGCAACTCAAAATTGAAGGGTCTTTATTGGGAACCTTATAGAATGATGGCAACATATTATAATGGATGCTCTTCAGTTCACAGTTACTAGTTGCCTCTCCCAAATGTATGCATGAAGTGGCAGTACCAATCACCGGTCTCACATACTCCTTCATCACTAACTGCTTTTCACCCATCTTGTGGTTATTAATTTGATCTTCACTATTGGGTTCCTCGTGATCATCTTCAACGTCCCCTTGAAATCCTCATACATGATATATGTTATCAACAAAAGGGACAGGTTCTCTATATAAAGATCTCCTTCCAAGCATAAACCAAGTGAGTTCACGACCTAAAATTATTTTACCTAGCATAAACTAACTACGGAAAGCACTCAATTAATAACAAAAATTACAAAACACGTTAACAAAATAACATAATAAAACATATATGCATGAACAAACATAAACAGTCAAAATCACTTAAGCAAAAAAAATCAAAATTAATTCAAGTTCAAAACACTAAATACCTCCTTGGCAATAATGCCAAAAAAATGTTGTGCCCAATAAGTTCTAAAAAGACCTAGGCCATCCTACTTATAAGTATACAAAGAAGTTTTAATTGATAAACTAGGGTCATCTCCCACGAAGGTGAATTTAATCATTACCTAATTATTAACCTTTATCATATTTTTCTTTGAATCCTTTTCATTGTTTTGAACGTTGAAGGTTATTTATATTATTTAGTTGTTCAAAAATTTAGAATCTAGACAGATCCACTATTTCTTTGCGGTAGTTAATGCTTGAAATTGTTTTGATTGAAAAAAAGGGGCATAGAAAAAGAAAAGAGAAGTATATGGTAAGGATGGAGTGTAATAAAAGGATCTCTGTCTACTGTAAACAAGTTTCATGTATTTTTTCTTTATTAAATTTCCTTCAATTTAATTATCCTAGTCATACCATACCTAAACCCTATTATAACTTGTATAAAGATCTTTTGATTATGTTTTTTCTAGTTTATACATAAGTAGTGGAGATGTGCTAATATCGCAAGCCTATGGTAAGAGTTTTACTATACATTAACTTGATAGTTTTGATATTTTTTTATCATAAACACTTAAGTGCATTGAGTGAAATCTTGATGGAGGTGTAAATGTTTATGATTTTAAGTTTAATTGGGCTATTGTTGTGATTACTATTAACATGGACTTAGGAAGCTAATTTTAGGAAAATTATATTCTAGTTGTATGTTAATTTGATTAATATGACATGGTGATTTATATGATAAATGGAAAGGTTAAGATTGATGAAAGATGGATGTTGTAAGATATATAATTTTGATTAAGTGTTAGGATGTTTGATAGATGCATAATTGACCATATTTATACCTCATATTTGATGTATTTTTGCTTGATATTTTATACTTTTATTGTATATTTGGTACTTAATTTGCTTCAAGTGTATTTATAGGTTATAAATGCCTTCATCGACTAAATGGAGAAGAATTCAGATAAAAATGCGGCATAAAGAAAAGATATGAAGCAAAAAAGGGATATAAGACCATGTATATGGCCGTTTATGTCACTTATACACTGTCTAGTACATGGTTATGTATGTCATAGAAACCTTAAATTTTGCTATATATGGACGTGAAAGGAGGCAAACAGGGGGAGCAGACTTTCAGACGTAATTAAAAATGTAGAGATAAGTCAGAAGGGGTGGTATTGATCTAAAAACAAGGAAAAATGAATAAATCATCAACAAATACAATAGAATACATTATCAAACCTCTACCTTGCAAGAACATTCAATGGGAGATAAAGGGAGATTTAAAATAATGAACTCTTTGTTTTCTATTCATTTTCTTTTTGTTTATGTTTGATTTCATTTTCTATCATGTGTAACTAAAAATCTTTAATATCTAGGTGAGATTAACCTTAGTTTCAACTAAAACATTCCTTAATTCTTTTGTCTAATGCAATTGTATTGATCGATCTGTTATGATTCAATTATGTGTTTAATATATGTTCTAATAGATCTAGAATATTAGTTCATAATTTAATTTCATAATATAGAGATTAAGAAATCCTATGTATGAATAAATTTACTATAATTGAAAGGAGTTGATTGTAAACTTAGTGATAGGCCAACATAAATCCTCTTTATTAATGTCAAAATTAATGGTAGAATTCATAAAATGGTAAAGCAATCTTAGTTCCTTTATCCTAAATAATATCAGTTGATATTGTTAGTAGTATCAAGTGAGTTATTAACATACGATAGGAATTTTGCTTGGCCTATAGTCAATAAAACAATTGCATAATAAAAGGTCAATTGTTTAAGGGGATTCATAAACTAGAAACTAATTCATGATATTGATTATTTCTAAGTCATTCCTTTATTCTCTTCTCAATATTGTTTCCTACTTATTATAATTGTTTAAGTTTTATTTTCTTGATTAAAAACAAAAATCAAATTCGTGAATTAGATAATAGGATAACGGTAATTACTAAGATTCATTATCTTTATGGGATTTGGCCCGTACTTGCTAGTATTAGTCACAACTACATCGTACATTTGCAGACAATTTAATATTAATTTAGAAATAAACCAATCAATTAACCATAAATATGAATCTTTATTTGGAATAGACCAAATATTATCACCTTTCAATATATAGTTGTCCATCCACCTCATCTATAAAGATTCATTATCCATAAGAACCATCTAAAGCTTTTTAGCCATCAAAACTTTATTAGTGACACCTATAGGAGTAATTCCAATGCTCCACTAATCTATAGGTTCACATACATTCGACCATTTAACTTTAGAATTGTACTTACTTACATTGATTTTCCACCATGGAAACTTATTAATTATTCAATGCTCTTAATGAGTCCTTTAGATAAGAACATATAAACACCCCAATACATGTTTACAGAGTTCAAAATGGATTTCATGAGTTAAAGTTTACCTTTAAAAGAGAGTACAATACATGTTCATAAAGTTCAAAATGGATTTGATGAGATAAAGTTTACCTTTAAAGGAGAGTATATGATTAGTCCAACTTCATAATCTTTTAAAAAATTTTTCCACCAAAGGCAAGCATTCTTTAAACTACAACATCCTTTTCACTAATGGTAATCCTAAATATATTAGAAGGGGTGGATTAATGACCATACCTATCAAAGCCTTAATCCTCTTAGTATGTTGCATTGCACTATAAGCAATAATAATTTGGCTTCATTTGTAGTTTATATCTAATCTTGATAACTCTGTAAACTTCTTAAGACTTTATCAAAATCTGAATGGAATTTTCTTAATCCTTGGAAATGATCAACATATCATTTGAAAGACATAAACAAGTTAGTTCAATCCATTTGCAGTTGCTATGATACTTGAAATTGTCACTTCTCCTAATGTTGTGACTCAATAGTTAAGTTAAAACGTCTATAACTAGTATGAAAAGGCATGAATAGAGTGGATTCCCTTATTTAATGCCCATTGCTCCTATAAAAAGTTTAAAAGGAATCCTATTAATCAACTTACTATAAAAAGTAAAGGAAATATGAGTTGCCACCTAATTCGTAAACGTGTGAGGGAAACTAAATGCATCAATTAGGTTTAGGATAAATTTCTAGCTTATACTATCAATAACTTTATTGAAGTTTAATTTTATAGCACAATTTTATAGAGAATGTTTTCTGGAGTATCCTTTTAAAAGCTCTTGAGCAGTGAGAATATTGTCTCTTATCTTTCTACCTAAGAAGCACCTTGATTATCACTAAGATTTTAGCAATGATTTTATATAAAAGTTTAAACAAGCGTTACTTGCTCAATTCACTAAGATTTTAGTAATGATTTTATATAAAAGCTTTCATAAGCAATTGTTCTAAAGTTGCCAAATAAAGAAGGATTGGGGATTTTTGGAGCCAGACAAAGAAATGTTTTATTGACTTCCATAAGTATACTTCCAATATTTAAAAACTCTTTAACCACTTACTTCACCATTAAACCTACTTAAGGCCAAAATTTATAGAAGAAATACCCATTAAAACCATCTAGCCCTAGATACTTTCAGCATTCATTTGAAAAAAAAAAACTTGCTTTATTTTTTGATCATCAACTTGCTTAGTGAGAAAAAGGCAATCTTCCTAACTAATCAACTTATGGAGACCCTTAAGGGCTCTAGTGAGGAAGGACTAGGTGAGCAGGAGCTAATTGAACTTTTTAAGAATAACATTTCATTTGATATATCCTCTTAGATTGAAATTAAGTTTCCGTTGTGAGTAAAAATAAATCATTTCTTATTGATGTTTTTCCTTGATAAAATTGAGTTAAAATTTGGAGAACCTGTCCCTACCCTTCCATTAATTAAATGTAGACTTTTTCTTATTTAAGAAGCATCACCCTCAACTCTAGATAAGTAATTCTTTAGCAAAATCTTCTCCTCAATACATTTGGAGCAAATTTCCAATTAAGTATGGAAATGATCAATGAATAAAGGATCCATAAATATAGCTCTGCTTTTAAGAATAATTAAGAATTATTATAGTACAATCTTTAAATGAAGAAGAAGAGAATGAAGAATAGAGGATAGAGTACATAGAGGCTGAAGAATATACGAAGGTCTTTGTTCACGAAGAGGAAGAAAAAGAGGAGACGAAGGTGATTGAAGAAGAAAGAGAATAGTTCCCTTTCTTAGAGGAAAAATTGTTAGATTCAACAAAAGATTCAAGGAGTTTCATATTCTTTTATTTTATTGATAGTTTTTTACAAAAAAGGACATTATTGAACTTACTAGGTTTTCTTAATTTGATTATATCCTTCTTGTTATATGTAACATGTATCTTATTTACAAGCTAAAAAACTAAAATAGGAAACATGGGTGGGCGCAAACCACTCATCATAGATCCAGGTTGAGCATAAATGTCAAGAGTATGTCAAGCTAGTGACATTAAATGAACATTACTTGGGAGGCAAACCAAAAATTAGGATAGGTTTTATTGTTTATTTTTCATTTTATTAGTATTTTTTTAATGTTATTTTATAGGGAGTGAATTGTTGGAAATTTATACCATTAAGTATCTCTAAATTTCATCAACATGAACATTGTCACCTCTGAAACACTATAAGTATTCTTGATCTAAATTTTTCTTCGTTGTTATTTATTTTTATTTATGTTTTTTTCTTTCCATATTGAGGACAATGTGATGTTCAACTGCGGGGATGTATATGTAATTACGTATGAAATTTTGTGAATTTTGCATTTGTATATATCAATTGTGTGTGAATTTTGCATTTTGTTAGCTTTTGATTAGGTTGACATAATGTGAATATTTTGTACATATTGTGTGCATTGTGTGAATGTGTTAATGGCAAGAATTAAATGGAATTAGCTTGCGTTGAAGATAGATAGTTAAATTATAAGGAATAATAGCTTATGAATTTTGAGTTTTAAGTATCTTTCGAATGAATACGTATGATAATTAGGATATGAAAAATTTTCACTTTATAACTTTTGTTGTATACATTTATGATTATGATTTAATTAAATTGTTTAATATTATTAGCACCTTTTCATAAGGGTGATTGACTAAAAAGAAATGAGGTAGGCTGAATCCAAAAAATTAAATATTAAAAAGGTATTAAATAAAATAATTATTCCGTCTACCCTTTCTAATAAAATTGGGTTAAAAATAGAGCTAGTAGCTTGTTGTGAGTTTTGATATAGCTGAGTAACAAAGGGCATTTAAAAAAATGTTTTTCTTTATGTCAAAAGGCTATAATGACACTCCAACAAAATCAAATAAAAAATACATGATCTAGTTAAGTAACTGGGGGAGATTCATTACAAGATGTTGGGCCTTCATGTCGAAAGACTAGGTTATTGCTAAAGAAAATCTAAAAAAACAATGGTGTTATAATAAATAAACCTGCTAATCTTTTGCAAATAGTAAGAATTTTTATAAAAGGTTATTTAATGATAGTTTGCCTTTTTGATTGATCAATAACAATAAATGCATGCTTACAAATACCATAGGTTTATGAATAGGGTGTTAATATTTTGATTAATATGTATATTCAAATCAAAGAACTTAAGCATGAAAGCAATAAGTTAATATTTTGGCACATTTTGAGTGATTGGTGTTTTAGATTAAGTTAATTTTATGAGATTTGATGCCATTATACCATTATTGTATTGTGGCATGATTATGTGCTTATTTATGTTTTTAGTTTTTAGTTTTCTTAAGGATAAGCAAAGGTTTAAGTCTAAGGATGTTGATAGTATTAGAGAAGTGCTCTAAAGGTAATCACCTTTAGCACTTAATTGTACAAATCATTTTTCATTATTTCGATGTTTATACATTTATGCATTTAATGTTGATCTTAACTTGATTTAATGAAGTCCTTGATACAAAACATAGCATAGAGGAAATTATGATGAGATCATAATAATGGGATTCCTATCATGTGTAATTATATTAGTATCTAAACTTTCCCTAGTCATAGGGTTAATGAGATGGGATATCATTAATCTAGATAGAGTATTGCATATTATACTCCTTGATTAGATCAAGGAGTAGATCTCATAAGCTGTAGATATGAGTTGTAACCAATGGCTTAAAAATTGAAAGCACTACAGCAGAATTAGACATGGACTGTAGTTCCTCTGTTTTCAGGACTGAAGTAACTGGTTTAATAGGACTAGAAGCTTTATAAGCCAGTTACCTACTCGCTCTAAGATGTTTCTTCGAAACGGTGGATGTGAAGGATTTGAGTTCATAAGCCTGTAAGGGAAGATGAATAGCCTTTCTTTTCTCAACCCTTGTTCGATCCCGAATTGCATTAAAAAATGAAGCAAGGACTGATTTATTTGAGCAAAGTTTTCTAGTAAACATTATAGTGAAAAAAGTCAAGCAAGCATAGGGCTTGAGAAAAGAGAAGGTTTTGAGCCATGATAGCGAATCCTTTCAGTCTTATGCAGCAAAGAGAAGGATTTAGTAAGCTAAAGGGAAGAAGCGATATTGTAAGGTAAGGATTGAGTCTTTTCGGAGGAAGACATTTCAAATACCACACATGGGTTTAGAGTTAACATGTGGATGCTTAGTAATGATAGTAAGTTCATTAGATTAACATATTATGAGACAATCATATAGATATCCTATTCCAGTGTCAATGATAGTCTCATCATAATAATGGTGCAAGTATCCTTTGAATTTAGGTGCTAAAGGATATCTCGGATGATATCTCGGATACTAATCCTATTGATTGACTCAATTCATCGATGCCTTTCAGGGGTTACTCATAGGGTGGTGATTGGGTACAACTTGAGATATTTAAAGGTAATTGAGTAGCCAATAAAGGATTCACCACTCCTGATATAGATGTGACATAGTCAGTCTAGTGGGAGTTGGCACTTTGACCATACTCTAAACCAAGTGGGATATAGATGGTGAAAGGACAAATTGCATGGAAACATTGCATATGGAAGGGTTCGTAGTCAAACCACTGACTTTTTGGTCAATTGGGGGTCATGAAGTGTTACTAGATACCTCTCTTGATTTACTTGAATTGAGTGTTAATTCAAGTGGCCACTATAACCAGGAACCTAATGGATCACACACATAGGAGATCTGAAGGATGAGTAAAATGGTCTTGAATGGTGACTCAAGATATGAGAGAGTGTTTTAGGATTGTATTGCGATGTGATCGTGGCAGAAAACATTGCATGGAATTGATTAGAAACAAGTGTTGTTAGCTTCTATTAATGCATGCTATTCATGGTCATTAATTTGCCATAACTTCCATTAATGCATGTTATTCATGATCATTAACTCCCATAACTTTCTATTAGTGATGGGGATTATGGAAGGCTAAATGGTACAAAAATTTTAGATGATTTTTGCGGATCTTGTGTAAGACACAAAAATGAAAAAGATTGGTTCTTTTTCTTACGCACATAGTTTTTCTCTCTAACTCTATAAAGAGTTCTTGTCTTTGCTAGCACAAAGAAAGATTTCTAGCCATCTCCTAGTGAGGTTTCATCCTTCTATCTTCATGTGAACTTTCATTAGAGACATTCTACATTGATCATTGTGGTTTACAACAACCCAATGTGGAGAAGATTAAAGTATGAAGGGAGTTGTCTAAAAGGTATGTAAATATCTTGCATTTCATGTTTTTGTTTTTCTATATCTATGTGCATGAGTAGATATGGTTTTTGAGGCTCCGTTTTACTTTTGCTGCATATATTTGATATATATTATGTGTGAGATGCACGATCGGAACCTAACAATGGTATCAGAGCCATCTTGTGCCTTATTAAGTGAAGAATACATGACATGTGAAAATTGTTTTCATGGTTGTGATAGCTCAGGGTCCTGTAATGTTTTGTTCAAACTTACTTACAGAAAAATGATTTTCACTATTTTATTTCACCAATCTATTCACAAGATGTGTGTGAATGATTCAGTGTTATTGAAAATAATTTTAATATGATTAAAATATTTAATTTACAAGAACATGCAAGAAATATGTCTTTCTGCTAGGCATGTTATGTCTATTGGCTAAACTAATGAGGTTACACATGATTTTCGTGGAATTTGATTTTGGAAAAATTATGTGAATATATTTGGGATATTTTTATGCCTCTGTAAACTTTGTAGAATTATTAAATTTTTTTAATAATTTTATCACAATTTTCTAGATTTGGACAATTTTCCAGAAATTGTAGGATCTGTTTTGTTTGATGTTTTGTATGTTTATATTTCAGTTCTCGATCCTTAAAAATATTTTTATGGGATAAAAATTTGTCAATTTCATTTTTGATGCATGCCTAAATCATTTTGCTCGAAATTTGATTGCCAAAAAATTTTAGAAGTCATGTTTGTCATTTTTGGTGTCTTATCAGTGTTTCAGTGATCATGATAATTTTTGGGTGATTCCTAAATTATTTTGATCATCATGAAACGATGTAGAGATGATTTTAATGATGATTTGATGTTATGGAAATTTTGAGAAATTATATAAATTAATTTTGAATTAATTTCAGTAGAGTAATAGATTTTCTAGTAAGACTATAAAAATTGGCATATATGACAAAATTCAAATTGTTTAATTTTGGATATCAAATAATTATTTAAGATAAATTAATTATGAGTTAATTTCTAGAATTAGGAATTCATATTGATTAGATTAATATTAATTCCATTCGAAATAATATACATTAGTAATTTTAGCCAAGTTAGTAAAAGGAATAGATCCAAGTGTTGGATTGGGTTTCCATTTGAAGATTCATAAAATGTCATAACCGAAATGATGTGTTTACGTACATGCATTAGAGAATGCATGGTCAAGAGAATGTGTGGGCTTGTATGATGGATGGTTATGGGCTTAAGCCCAATTTGATTGGGTAGTCTATATCATGCCATGTAGTTATAGTAACTATATGTATAAGACCATCTAAGTTAGATAAGACCTTAGTCACCCCTCACTAAGAATATTAAAACTAATGCCTTCCTTTAATATGGCGAGAACCAGAGTCTTTTTAAAGTTAGGGTTGTTGGGCAAATCTAAGCCTGTTTTAAACGGATATGTTTGAATCATGGAAATACGATTTCTAGATTAATAGGTTTGTTTTAACTAGAAGTGTTGGTTTGTTGGGTAAACCCAAGATCAACGTGGATAGAGGCAACGTAGGGTAGTGTACATTAGATGTACATGTGTCAAAAGTTGATATCCCAATGAGAGTGTGCACATCAACAATTGATAGCACTAGATTCAATAGTTGCATTGGAGAAGCAATTGGTATGATCGATACTTACTGGTTGAACTAAGGTGACTGGTTGGGCAAACCCAAGGTCATTCTTAGGGATATTGGATATCGACCCACTAGGAGAATTTCTCTACGAGTTCTCTCAGATTTATATTGAGGTTTATGAATTTGTGAAAATAGTGGGAGCCATAATACGTGTTATTAAAGTCCTAATAGACATGCATTTAAGTACATTCTAATTTTTCTCTATTTGACAATAGATTGCTATTACCCGAATCAACACTATGAGTACTAGTCTGAATTTAAGATCACTGATGGAAGCTAGCAAGTTGACTAGACCAAACTTCCTTGACTGGCTCAAGAACTTGAGAATAGTTCTCAAGTTCAAGAACTTGGTTATGTCTTGGAAGAACCACTTCCTGATCCTCCTCCTGCTGATGCTTCTTATGATTATTTAAGGGCATAGAGGAAGCATCTCGATGATAGCAAGATGGTTGGTTGCATTATGCTAGTCATTATATCACTGTAGCTACAAAAGTAGCACAAGGCTATAGATGCTTATACCATAGTCTATCATCTTAGGGAGCTCTTTGATAAGCAAATAATTTAATCATATAAACTTTAACTTTCAATTTAAAACTCATATATTGCCAAAGCATACACTTACGCTAGCAATATTAACTTGTAAAATATTATTTGCATAAAACACAGTATAAATGTTCATTTAATGATCAAATGAAAACCATTTGCATAAATTCAATTTAAAGAACACTCACAAGTCATCAATTCTTTTACAAAGATTTAAGTCATATAAAACAGTGAAAATACACTCACAACTTGATGGTTTCCTTTTCACCACTTCAAAACCCTTCTGTTGGCTTTGTTTTTCAGTCCAAAAAACTAATACCAATATATTCAACTCCTACTAATATATTCAACTCCTTAATACTTTTTTCAATTAAATATTCAATAAACCATGTCAACTTAATTCTTTTGCGCGTACACTCCTCGTACTTAAGCACATTCATATGGTTATTACTTCATAACCATATTTTTACACTAAAAATGCCCTTATGGCTAAACTTAACATATTATACATTAAAATCTTCCAATTCAATTTCATTTGATTTCTAACACTTAAAACTAATCCAAATTCACTTTGTGACATTTTAATATACACATTTAAGCCATAAAATTTTATTAACAATTTTTCTTACAAAATCAAGCACTCTAAGCCAAATTTCAGTCAAAACCAATTCCAAATCAATTATTTTTCATTTCTTTACTTCATTAGCAACAAAATAATGTTATGAACATCGTAAAATATCAAAATAGAATTTTGGATCATAACACATTAAAAACCTAACCTTGGCCAAAAATTTATCTAATCATTTCCATAATTTTTCTTTTATTCTTTCATCATTAAACTGACTTCCTAATGTCATTCATTAATCTTAAATCATTAAATGACAAAATAAAACACTTTAGGCAATAGAACTCACCTTTGAACAAGTTTGACAAAGGCTTTATGATTTTCTTCTCCCAATTGATTCCAATGTAATAAAACCTTGATATTACATCAAAATGGTGCAATTTACACCATCAAAACCAAATCTAACCTATAATCCAACAAATCAAAATTTTTTCAACGAGATAAGTAAGCTTACATACCCTTTTTCTTCTTCCTTTTCACTTAGATAGCTATGAAATATTGTTATATGCTTGATTGGAGGTAGAAGATCACGAAAAATGGTTTGGATCACTCCTTTATAGCCATAGCCAAACCTCTCTCTTCTCCTTTCTCTTTTCTTTTTCTTTTCTTTTCTCTCTTTCTCTATATTTCTCCCATTAATGGCCAGCCACCAACGTTTCAATAAGATGAATGCTTTGTTGAATTACAATTTTTCCCCCATTTTCATTATAATTACACCTTTATCCTCAATAACATCTTATAATTACAACTTTACCAAAATGTCTCATATTTACACTTATACCCATGCCATTTGTCACCATTTAATTGGTTCTCTTCTAATGACTCATCATTCGAGTAAGTTCTTGTAAAAATACCAAATTGCCCTTTAATAAATATAAAAAGACCAAATCACCCTAACGTATTTATTCCACCAACTAACCAAACTAAATTTCAAAAATACTCCACAACTGTCTTATCATCAAATTGACCATTAAATACTGAAATTAAGGTCAACACTTATTGGTTGGATGCTTTAAGTAAATTTCTAATGGGTTTAAAATCCTTAATACCCATTATTTTCCAAAAAGGGCATTTTAACCCTAAACTTACAGAAATTTCGAAATTCATTCGATCATACTTATTTTCAAACCTTTTTAGTATTGTTAAACTCTAATACCTATTCCAGGTATGTTTCAAATTTTTAGGGCTGGGTCCCCAAAATCACTATTAAAGCAAATTAACTATTCATCTAAAAATACTATTCCCCTGGATTGACTATTCATCTAGAAGTCATCCGGATTTCATTGAAAAATATCACCTACATCCTTAAAGTACATTTCGAGGTTTTAAAGTTCATTAAGACTCATTTTGTAGCTTTTCGAAGTTTTCTAAATTTTCCAAAAAAATTTCGGTCGAGTCCAGAACTATCTCTGGTCTATCCATGATCTGTTATAAGCTCAATAATACATTTAAACACTAAAATTACTCTAGTACACTATAAATAGAGCATACTTTATAAAATGCATGTACAACACATTACACAGTACAATTATCGAACTAGGATCTTACAAAGTATCTTTGATTCGAAAATATATAATATATTCAATAATATTTGAGTAAAGATCATACTACACTTATAGAATTCATCTAACTAAAGAAGAGAAAAATTGGAGAAAAGTTATTAGAGAAAAACTTCTTATGGAAAAAATTATTTTTATTAAAAATTCAAATCATTTTGTATCTATAAAAATCATAGAAAAGGATGATGTTTCTATTTTAGTTCTAAAATAGAAGAATGAATAGAATACAAATGAAAAAAGTTTTAGCATGTTTAATATTAAAAAAATTTATATGTAATTTTATGTATTAGGAAGGAATGAGTTTAATAGTGCAAATGTATGAGGTAACTCATAATAATTGACATACAATGAAGGTATCATATATGTCTTGAGAGATTCAATTTAAACATTTACTAATTTAAAAAATGGTCAAAAATTTTCTTAGGTCATTTTTAAAAACATGAGAGTTTAAAGTTTTTTCAATTCAAAAGGTTTAGCTTCACTTTTTTTGTTAGGCTTGAATTTTATATTTCCACTTTACTTATTTTGATCCTTTTGTCTCTTTTCCCTTCCATTATACTTGATCTTTGACCTTCTGCTAGAAACATACTATAATATCATCGTAGATAAAAATAAAATTAGTATCAACATTTTCTTTATTATTAAAACCATAGATTAAAACCTTATTTAGTCTAACAATCTCCCTCTTTTTGATGATGACAAAATATTTGATAATATTGGGGAGCATAAATGATTTTTAATAGATGTCTTTATTGTAAACTTTAATGTAATGCATACTCCTCTAAATTTATATGTCATTGAATTTTAAATATTAATTTTTAATATCATTATTTTACTCCCTTTTATCAACATTAAAAAGGTATATGGTCTACAAATTTATGATCATTGATAAAAAAAAAGAAATAACTTCCCTCTTCCATCATTTAAAATTATACCATATGACCAAAGTGTACATGCACAGTTCTTGTGAAAGAAATGAATAATTTTCAAAAAAGGTTATGCACCAATTATAGATACATGCAATAATACTTTTCCCCTAAATATTCATTTCAGGAAAATATGCTTAAACTTTTTAGTGTGAAAGTAATTTTTATATCCTTTTATATAACAAAAGCGATTGTTTCCTTTGCTTCCTCACCAATTCAAAAAATTGATCTTTTGATACCAATTCCTTACTTAGCTCATTTGAAGCTCTTAGTAATTTTCTTATTCAAATAAAATTAGGAGTGTTGGACTCCGTTACCGAAGTCCAACTCGCATGAAACGTATCCTAAGACGTGAGTATTCTCCGAAAGAGAATACCTTATCCATTATCGTGTTTA
>JANZXR010036636.1:0-14008 GCA_027575705.1 Erythroxylum echinodendron | reverse complement strand
AGCTTAAAAGCTTGTGGGTAACAAGTTTATAGCGGATAAACAAGCAAATCATTGAAAATATTCATTTCCATAGAAAATTGCATTGAATCCATAAAACACGTATTTCTTAAATTCTCAAGCTTGTAAAATAATTCATAAACAATATAAGTCATGTATTTGTCAACTTGTCAAACAAATCATAAACACATAAGCAATTATGATGGTTTAGGTAGTCCATAAACATGAGGAAGTTCTTGCGAAGCTCTAATAAACATGAGAGAGTTCTTGCGAATCTCCATTAATAACAGAATGGACCACCACCAACCTACACATTGGTTTGGGTAGTCCATAAACATGAGGGAGTCCATGAAGGAACTCCATGTTACTAGCTGGTAGGTAGGACAAGTCTTTAATATGGTTAACGTGTATGTGACATAACAGAATGGACCATCACAAACCCACACAAACATGAATTTCATGACTTGTAAAAATATTACACAAAAGGCACATTTAAGAAACATGATTTCCATAAGCATGATATATTTGAAATATCATTTCCATCATAATTTCATAAATCATCAACAAGATTCATATACCAAACATGTAGCAATTTCTTAAGTCATTTAAGAAGCAATAAATGTAAAATTTATAAAGCAATTGAAATCATTTAACTCTATTGATTTGGAAAAATACTCATGCCTCATTAACTCAACTATAAACATGTAACCCACCTGGATTTCTTGTTTAAAAACTTGCTTAAAAATGCCCCTCCTCTTGCCTCTCTTGATTCCCTTTAACATTGGAAAAATTCCAATTCAATATGAATCTAAATTGAGATCCCAAAAAGCATATTAATTAAAAATTGATTCTAGAATACTTAAACCCATGTATTTCCTAAGCTTCATGAACCAAAACCATTCCAAAAATCTAAAGGATTAAAAATGGGCTTACCTTGAATCTTCACCAAACAAAGAAATGTTTGGCTCAAATAGAAGCTCTTCTCTTCGTCTTTCTTTTCTCTTCTTGAATACACTTAAAATCACTCTTAATAACTAAGAAAAGTTGAAACCCTAACCTTTGTCTTCTTTCTTTTCTCTCATAGACGACTCTCTCTCATTTCTCTTTCTTTTTCACATTTTCACTCCTTTCCCTTCATTCATGTTTTTCTTCTTCTAATAACCAAGACAACATTTTCCTCTTCCAATTTTAACCTTAATGAGTGCTAAATGTCCACTTTACCCTTCCTTTAATGCTTCATGACTTTTGTACTTAAGTGACATGCCGCAATTGCTCTCAATACATTCCTACTGCTTTAATTTAACTAACCAGTGTAATAAAATCCGACTAACACTGTAATAATTAATTAAACTCCAATAATAATTCTATCATGACCTCATAATTTATTTAAATCATGCTTAATTCAATAAAAAAATTTTGGGGGCCAATATGACGGTTGTCTTGTAATGTGTTATTTATTCTGTAGCAGCCCTACGTCAAACACTATAGCAGCCCTAGGTCAAACTCGAGGTTGAAATGGTCTGAAAAATCACTCAAATTTGAGTTTTTGTGTTAGCCCGAGGTAGGGAACGATTGTGGCCCTGCCTGCCACGATCGTAGTTGGTGATTTATCCTTTCTGTCACGATCATGACCTAAATTGCACGATCATAGCCTAACTTGACTTTCTTTGTCACGATTGTGGCCCAGCTGCTTCTGGCTCTTCCTTCTCTGTCACGATCGTGGTCACTGTGCACGATCATGGCCTATGTCTTTCAGCTCAAAACTCTTAAAATCTTCATCTTTTTCCCCGTTTTCCCTACAACCCTAACGCATATATCAAGGTACCTTAAAAATATAACAATTAAGCTTAAATATTCATACTAACCCATAAAAGACACATAAACAGACAAAGTAACATAATTAACACATAAACACACATTTAACTCTCAATTTAACGCTAAATACTTACTAGATTACACCCTAAAACATGATGCAAAATGCAACTATCAATCACTTTGATAATTTAATGATCTAAAAGGCTTATCATATATAATCATTTCATCTTACTTCATTACATGAGTCTTTACATTCATCAAGAGGCATTAAAGCTTTTGTTTTAAATATAAAGGCCTGCCAATAGTAGTTATTAGGGAACATTTTTGGATGTGTTTTAGTCATATTTAGATTAAAAATTATTTTAGAGCATTTGAAGTTGTTAAAATCATGTTTTTGTGGTGATTGGTCGGCCTATATGAGTTAGTGTCGACTAATATGGATTAAAGTTGTAAAATTTTATGTACCATGAGTTTATTGTAATACTGGTTAATGCATTGGTAGACTAATATGCTATACGTTTTTTCAAAAAATAAAAGAAATTGTATTACTAATAGCAAAATCTATAACATAACATTACATGAATTGCAATATCGGTCTGCAATTCAGAACAATCTGAGGTTATAATAGAATACGAAGGAAAAGAGAAGAAAAATATTAAATTACAACATCCATGTAGTTTTCAAGTTAGGGCTAAGTGAGTTTTGTTTTTTGTTGAGTATTAAAGCTACTCGAACCCCAATTGACAATGTTTTTGGTTATCTGATAGTTTTCTTCCGCAAGTCCTTTGTATAATCTCTTATTGCATTTCTTCCACATAGAGTATATGGTGGTAGTAAAGGTTTTTTTAATAAGTAGTCCATTGGGTGCTCCTAGCTTAGTTCTGGATACAATCATGTTGAGGGTCTCCCTCCATTCAAAGGTATATCCTGGTACTTGTAGCATATACTATATCCTGCTCCAAATGGCTTTTGTGTAGTTACATTTAAAAAAAAGTGATTCCTACTCTCTTTTGAATGTTTACATAGAACACGAATGGAATAATATACCCCAAACCAACTATCCTTGGTGTGAAGTTTGTTTTTAATGACTAGCCAAGAGAAGAATGAAGCCTTTGGAACAATATGTTATACTACCTGATCAATATGTGTACCAGTCAACAAGCGTCTAACGAATAGTAATCTATTTTTGTAAATGCGTCCTATTTGACCAGTAAACTGCATATAGCCATTATAATGGCTAGTTCTTCGATCTAATGACTATTTTAGTCCTAAAATACTATAAATAGTTTAGCATAAAAAGTATTTTGGGTATTGTATACATACATTTTGAAGAAATTTTCAATCATTAGAGCATCATTGTCTCATATTTGTGTGAGTGAGTCATTTTGGTTTATCAAGTTAATAAATGAGATATTTTTGAGTTGATAAATTTTTTTAGGGAATTGGATATTGTATTTGGAAGAGTTCAAAGAGGGATTAAGACTCCTATTCACCTTAGAAGAAGATTGTAAGAAGAGTTCCTCTTTACTGAGAAAGATTGTATAAAGGTTATTCTATACTTTTATAGATGCATATTTGATCATATTTATACACCATATTTTATTTTTTTCATGATATTTTATACTTTTATCTTATATTTGGTACTTAACTTGCCTTAATTATGTTTATATAATTGCCTTCATAGACTTAAAGGGGAAGAATTTGGACAAAAACATGATATAAAATGAAGATTTGAAGTAAAGAAGGAATACGCCATCAAACATCAACCTACGTACTTTTCTCTGGCTGTGCAGAATTATAAATTCTACGTATTTTGGGTTATACACAGTCTAGTACAAAGCGGTGTATTATAGACTTTGTGTATCACCTAGAGCCTTAAAATTTACTATAAAAGGAAGTGTTCGAAGGCAAATCAAGAGTGTAGATATTAAGAGATGATTACAAAAGCTGAAATCGATCAAAAGGAGTGATTTTGAGTCAGAGAAGTGAAAAACTCGATGAAATCATTGAAGATCCATCAGAATACAAGATCAAACCTTTTCCTTATAAGAATATTCAATAGAAGACAAACAGGGAGATTTAAAATTATGAAACCATTATTTTCAATTACCTTTTCCTTCTATTTATGTTTGATTTTGTGTTCTACAATGTGTAACTAAATTCTTTTAGTGTCTAGGTTAGATGAACCCTAGTTTTATGCAATAACATGTTTTGCTTCTTTTTTTAATGCAATTTTTTGAATTGATATATTTATTCAATTACTTGGTTAATATATGTTTTAATAGATCTAGAATTTTAATGCATAATTCAATTTCAGAGACTAATAAATCCTATGTGTGAATAAATCTACTGTAATTAGAAGGAGTTGATTGCAATCCTAAAGATAGGATGACATAAATCCTCTAAATTAGGGTCAAACCTAATAGCGATTCTATAAACTTTAACCTAAGAAATTCAGTTGTTAACATTAGGATTAGTTGTTATTAGACTCAAAAGTGAGCTACTAGCATACCATAGGAATCTAGACATTCCAGTAAATCACTAAAAAAATTTCTTAATAAAATATCAATCAATTAAGGGTATTTAGGGGGAGTCAAAACTTAGATACTAAGTTTTGATATCAATAGTTTTTAAAGTAATTTCTTAATTCTCTATTCAATCTTATTGCCTGTTTTCTTTTCATTGCTTAAGTTTTCTTTTTTCTAAAAAAATTAAAATCTCAAATCGAGCTCGTAGATTAGATAATAGGATAATGCAAATACTAGTATTCATTGTCTTTGTAGGATCGACCCATACTTGCTGATACTAGCTACAACTACATCGTGCATTTGTGGTCATTTCATAATTGACATAGAGAAAAAGTTCAATCAGGTTTTTGGTACCATTGTCGGGGATAGTAGTATTAGGAACACCTAAATGTTATTATTATAGCCGTTATTATTTATTTATTAAAATTTAATTTTTAATTTAATTTTTATTGCATTTTATTATATCTTACTGTATTTTTTTTGGTAAATCAGTAAAAGTAAATAAACATCAAAAAGGTTATTTACAACTCAAGAGAATGCCCAAGAGGCAATTCTCTATCAATCACGATATGAAAATCCTTTTTTAAGAACATGAGGAAATCTAGAAGTAATGAACCAAACTTCTCATAAAAACTACCCAAACCGAAATGTACATCTTAACCAGAACATATACTCTTACAAGCATACCTAGTAATGCAAAGTTAAAACAGTCAGTCTTGCTCTCTACTTTTCCAGAAGGTCGAAACACCTCTTCATGGGTAGAGCTGTTGAGATGTTCTATAATATACTTAACTCCTTCTTGTCTCTAAATGCTTAATCTAAGGTTGGGAACTTCTTCTTAAGTTATTAGAGTTCTCACCCACTCTTCCTTGTCAAAATCTAAAGGATTCCTCTAATTTTTAACAGAAATGTTATCACTTCTGCTTTTGAAACCTTGAGAATGTTGAATCTCCATTGACTCTTTCAACCATCAAACCTACAGAAATGATTAAGAGAATAATAACAAGCATTTCAACAGTTACCTCCTCACAATGTTTAAGCTAAGATGGTTTATAACTTGGAAGATTATTTTGGAGTACATGCTCCCCACATCCTTGGCTTCATCTTCGAATGCTCAGTTATTCCGCTCCTTCCAAATGTTATAAATAGTAGTAGAAAGAAGGATAGAGAAAAGGCTAATGTCAGTGGTATTTGAAGATTGGTTAAACCATATAAGGATGGATTGGAGGTTTGAGTTGTTGGGAAGGTGTATATGGAAGTCGATGAGATAATGCTCCCACTAGGTTTTAGAGAAGGGACATTCAAAAAATAAGTGTTCAATGGTCTCATTAGCCGAGATACATAAAAAGCAGTGGTTAGGTGTATGGAGATAGAGAAGTTTTTCCCGCATTTGCAATTTGTTTAGATAGAGAAGTTTTCCCCGCATTTGCAATTTACTTAGGAAAGCCAGCCATAGTATGAAGGAACGCCTAGGGATGTTGCTTTTGAACCAAACCAATTTATACCAAGGGAATTTCTATAGTGGTGGTCTTAAGACATTGTAGGATGAAACATTGGTGTACTATTTTGAAGGGCTAGCTATCCATTCCAAGCAGTCTAGAATAGAACTATTTGGTTGGTACTGTAGGGGCTCTAGGTTTCCAATGATATCTATATTAATCTCTTGCCATCTCTGCTATTTATTTTTAATAATTTCTGAGACTTTTGCTGTCATTGGTAGCCCCAATCTATTGATTCCTGTGGAGAAGCGAAGAGCTTCAGGAGTCCTCTAGGATGCCAAGGATCTTACCAAAAAAGAGTAATAGTTCCATTCCCTTTCCTAAATCTGAAATGGTTCCCTAATTTATCCCTTACGAATAAGATTTTTCTCCAACTCCATGAACTATTAGTGGTTAGATGAGTACTCCAGAAAATTTCCTTCTCAAAATTATAGAGTGCACACACTGAATCCATAAAGCGTCCTTATCATTAAACAAATACCAGATCCTTTTCCCTAGCAATACATAATTCCATGTTGACAAAAGCTTAATGCCTAACACCCCTCCCTTTTCAGTCTAGTGATGTCACTCCATTTAACCTTAGTAAGAAAAGGAGAATCCACTTTCCCATCCCATAGAAAATTCCTAGGTTTACACTCTACGTCCTTTAAGATGGAGGTAGGAAGAATAAAATGGGTCATCGAATACACTTGAAAGGAAGAAAGGACTGAAATCACTAATTAGAGTCTACCAGCATATGAAAGGTATTTGTAGATCCAGTTGTTAATCCTAGCATCAATTTTTTCCAATAATGGTAAGCAATCCCTCCTAGATAACCTACCCACAAGAAGAGGAACCTCCAAATACTGAATAGGGAGAGAACCTTTCTTAAGCCTAGAGATAACTTCTAATTGGTGGGAGAGGCGGTCCATATTAGGGGGAGAGAAAAAATTGAGTTTTGGAAGGGTTCATGTTCATACCAGAAAAACTAAAGAAGATAGACAAACAATTAAGCAAAGTTTGAGTTGAACTCAGATACACATGAAAAATCATCAAAAGGTCATCCGCAAATAATAGATGGGTGAGTTTAAGAGTTTTGCACCTCCAATGATACTTAAAGTTAGGGATATGAGCTATGCCAACATTCAAACTCCTATAGAACACTTCCATACAAATAATGAATAGGTATGGAGATAAGGGATCTCCTTGCCTGAGCCTGGACTTCCCTCTAAAAAATTTAGAGGATTAGCTATTCATCAAAATTTAATAGGAAGTTGAAGTGATACATTCTTTGATCCACTTAATAAAACTCAAATGAAGTTCTATAGCTACTAAAGCATTTAGGATGAAATCCCATTAGATGGAATTATAGGCTTTTTGAAGGTCCACTTTAAAAACACATCTCTTCTGATTATTAGAAAGGTGGTAGTTCTTGAAAATTTCTTAGGCTAACAAGATGTTATCCCCTATTCGACGGTTCTTTATGAAAGCACTTTGGTTTTGACTTACAATATGAGGAAGAAACTCTTTAAGCCTATTTTCTATGGTTTTTGCAATCACCTTATAGAGCATGTTATAGTAAGAGATGGGCCTATAGTCTAACACTGTTGAGTGTTGATCCTTTTTCGGAATGAGAGAAAAAAATGAAGTTAAGCTCTTTGAGTAGTTTCCTATGTTGGAAAAAAATCTTGGATGGCATGGGTAACTTCCTCTCCAATAATATGTCATATTTGTCTAAAGAAGAACCCATTAAACCCATTTAGAACAGGAGCCTTATTAGGATTGAGTGAATTGAAAGCCTTCCTAATCTCTTATGCTAAGACTTTAGCAATAAGAGAATTAGAAAGGTTATCAGGCGAGGAATGAGGGAAAAGATTTTCTACAAACTCTTTGGAAGATTGAAGAACCTTTTTTTCCCCTATGGACACCTAAAAGTATTTAAGAAACTGATCTTGGATCTCTTCCAGATTGACAATCCTGTTCCCATTTCCCACTACTAAGAAATGGATGTTGTTGCGGTTTCTGTTAGCAACGATTAAGTTATGAAAAAATTTTGTATTCCTATCCCCTTCTCGGAGCCAGTTGATCCTAGAAGACTGTTTAAAGACAGATTCCTGATCCTCTAGAGCTCTAACTAACTCCTTAATGACCTCAACTTCCTTTGCAAACAGAATAGAAGTCTTAGGTAAAAGTTTCATTTAATCGTATATGTTATTCAGATTAGCTTGGTAATTCTCTACATTAATATTTAAATTACCTATCTAGCCAGTATTCAGGGTTTTGAGAGATTGTTTAACTAACTTGAGCTTCGACACAACTCTAAACATAGGAGTACCCTAAACTTGAGAGGACCAAGCCTCCTCTATTGTGTAAACAAAATTGGGCTGAGAGGCTAAAAAGTTTGAGAACCTGAAAGGAGATGATCTCTTCTTTAAGGTTGCTAAAGACCTGACCATTATTGGAGAATGATCAGAAATGTTTGGATTAATAAGGACACTATATGAATTCGGAACCTTAGAGCTCCAAGCCGAGTTGATGAGGGATCTATCTAATTTCCTAGTAGTAAAGCAATCTCCACCTTCTTTATTTTTGCAAGTAAACTTAGGGCCACTGGTATTTAATTCATACAAGGCATTGCCTTCAACAAACCTCCGAAAGTCACTCATCCCATTCATAGCTAAGTTGTTAGAGGATCTGCCTCATGGGGATACAAAATAGCATTAAAATCCCCTGCTATAATCCAAGGAAGATTAGTTACAGAGAGGTTAATATTTTACAGGTCTGACTAAGGATTCTTCCTATAGATGAGGTTATTGGATCCATAAACACAAGTTACTAAGAAGGAAGAAGGACAGTTCCTAGGGGAGATCTCTAAGTGAATCAGTTGATTAGTAACCCTTATAAATGAACATAAAAAGCAATCAGGATTCCAAAATAACAGAATCCTAGCCTTCGAGGCATGGTTTACATTACTAAAAGAAAGCCATCTAGGAAATAAAGATGAGCAAACATTATTCACAAAAGAAGGAGATTTGATCCTGGATTCAATCAAACAAACAAAAGAAACAGATAATCTCTTAATGCAAGCTTGAACAGCTAATTATTTTTTAGGGTTGTTTAAACCCCTAACATTCCAAAAGACAAAATCCATATAACTAAATCCAAAAACACCTCCTACTTCTGTTTCCTCCTAGATTTCCTACTTTTCCTAACAGTAAAATCCCCCTTTGCCCCTCTCATTATGCCAGGACTACTAGGAACCAATTCTGAAATAAGAGAGGAAGGAATTGAACTTACTTGGTTCTCAGTAAGGTAGTTGGGATCCTCGAGGTCTCCACTCAATGCTTCTTGCTTCTGGTGATCCTTAATAGGTGAAGACAAGCTACCAGCAGTATTGGCTTCTTTATCAACTGGTTTTGTCATCTCAATATATTGCACCATCTGTTTAGGTCCTTTTCCCTTACATTGCTCAATTTGTAACTCTAAAGTGTTAATAACCTTCTGACTTGGATCAGTCTTGTCTGTGATTAACCCGTGTTTAATTTCTTGTTGAGTTGAAGTATTCTGTTTTGGATACTGTTCTTTCTCTAACTCCTGTTATAATCTAGTCTCAAACAACCTCCCTATAGGTGTCCATTCCTTCTTCTGAACTTAGTCAGGCCTCCATTCGTACTCAATCCTTATTTCCTTGAAGGTTATTTTCCCTTCAACATTGTAAGTACCCAATTGGAAAGAATTTGGCTAATGGCTCTCTAACTCTAACTCCACACACATTCTTGCATATTCTATCCTAGATATCTTTTTCATCGATGTATCCATTAGAAGGGGATGACACATGGCACTTGCAATTCTTCCCAACCATTCCGTGGTCCAGTATTCTGCTGGTATATTATGAAACCTAGCCCACACCAGGGTAAGCCTAACTTCTTCTTGTTCCACCCACCCATTCAGGCTCCACTTTCTAAAAAATAAGGGCTTTCCTTGGATATGGCAAGGGCCCCATTCCAACACCATTTTCAACCCTTCCTCCAAATCAAACTTAAATAGAAAATTATTTGAACTCATAATTAAAGTTTCCTTGAGTCCAAACTTCACCCATGATTTTGCTAGTACTCTCTGAACCACAGGGAACGCAGGACATTTGCCAATAAAAAAGCTATCAATGCTAACCTGAAATGTGCAGCTCCCTTCTTAGCTAGCTCTAGAGGGGGAATGACAAAGATTTGGTCCTCTTTGACCACTGGGGGATAATAATATAAAACTTTATCAGCAGTGGAGTCTGCCATTCCATCTGACACTACTGACTTCCATATTCTAATAGTCCCCGAGGTTTTGATCTTAAGGTTATTAGGGGTAATGGTGGGATTAATCTCTTGCTGACTGACAGATATGCCTCCACTATTGGGGATTTTATTACTGAGGAGGTCTAGTTAGGGATGAGGGGAGGGTTAAGTTACATAGAAGTAGTGACAATGGGGTTTGGGTTAGTGTTTTGATCATAGGAACGATTAGGAATTTCGAGGGACAATTTTTAATGGGAGGAAGGAACGAGGCCAGGTAAAAGGGAAAAAAAGGGTTCAAGGATGGGTAGGAGAAGAGGATGAAGCCATGGTGGAGAATTTGTTACCCACCTGTAATCTCAGAATTTGTGGGTCTCTCAGCTCGCCGCTCTCTCGCCGCTCTCTCTCCATCAGTTCTATGGTTTTTTAGCTAGGTTTTAGTTTTGCCTTATTCATTTAATTATCTTTTGAATTTTTGTACATTTATGGTATATTGGTTGTTTATTTTAGGAACTGAGATTTAACTTCATATCTATAACTAGCAATGGATGGATAGAGCAACCAATACTTCCATAGGAGCCAGAATATGTCTTCACAATCTCTCTCATCATTATATGGGAAAGAGCTATTTGCTCACATGTTTTAAGATTCTCAACAGATGTTTAGGCCATGTTTCAACATTTGTGGGAGTAATTACTTCAATCATGAATCTCGAGCATCGACTCATATTTAGGAGCAACCAAATATGTACAACCAACCTTAAGATCTGTCTTACAAGAATACATATAATTCAACATGGAGCAAACCTTATTCATATGGATAGAGTGACCATGCTCCAAGTGAATATGTACAACAAGAGTAGCGATATGAAAGTATTACAGATAAACTAATGGAATGTCTTAATGAGAGAGTAGCTAGTTAACATGAATTTGAAAAGAGACATTCTTCACTTGCATATGATGAGCATAATACTTCATATTATTTGAGCTCCCTAATGTCTCAAGGTGAACAAGAGACAATGGTCTATTTAATGAATAATGATACATTTTAAGATGGCAAGGAGGTAACTACTACTTTGAAAGATATGTTGGCCGAGTTTATTCAGGAATCAAACTTGAGGCATCAAAAAATAGAGGCTCGTATACAAAATATGACAAATAGGATCGACCAACTAGTAAAGATAATTTCCAGTGAGGTGTAGGGAGTTTGCCTATTCCTACTGAAATAGATCCTAAAAATTTGGAATGAAAATCACCCTTTATATTGGAAACAAGTTTATAGAAGAAGACACATATGAAGAAGATGAAGCCTTTATCTAAGAAGAGGAAGTAGAGAAGTGGTAGGAGATAATTAAGGAAGATGATCTATAAACCTTTGTCCAGAGAAAAGAAGAAGAATAAGAGTGGACAAAGGTAGATGAGGAATAACTAGTCGAGGAACTAAGAAAACTACTGATGAGAAACAAGTGGCCTTCTTATAAGCTACAAAACTCTTATGTGGAGAAACAAATGGAAGCAAGCCATTGATCTTAGACCCAAGATGAGGGTCAACGTGCAAGTTATGTCGAGGTAACGACATGAATTAGGATAGTTTTTATTTTGAATCTTATGTTTTTTTATTTTCATATTTCGTATTTATTTAATTAATTGTTTTTGTTTTTGTTTTTTATTTTCTTTTATCTTTTCGTCGTTTTTCTTCCTATTTTATAAGGATGTAGTCTACTATTTGATGAATCAAAAGCAGAAAATCATTATATTCAGGAAAGTAGCCTTATCATTTATTATATATAATTATATTGTGTATATTGGAGAAAATGTACAACTTTAAGTATAGGGAAGGGGTTAATGAATTTTTAATGATTTTCTTTAAGCTTATTATAATTTTGATTATTAAATTTTATTAATTGATATTTGAATTGGTTGAAAATTTTCCATTAATATTGTAATTCATTATTTAATATAGTTTTGAATTAGTATGCAAAAGGATAAGAGTTACAGTAAAATTACTTTCATAAGTCATAATTTTTAGTATTAATTGAAATATTAAAATTGAATGAAAATTGCATATTATTTACACACATATATATCTATCTTTTTTATAAGCTTTTGGGTCTAAAAACGAATTTCAAAATTTTTAAAGCTCTTTTATTCTTTCATGTGTGTTATCATGTATAGTATAATGTTTCTAAAACTTGCTTTTATTATACATATTAAGACCATAAGTGTTAAAATGGAAGTATTGAAAGGATGAAGGCACTTAGATTCAACAACTTGTTTTGACCTATATCTTTGAAAACTACTATACCTATAATTTTATCCCTTAGGAATATCCAATTTTTAGCCTTATCCTTTTTCATTGATTATACCCAATTATTAACTTTATCTTATTTTTCTTGAAGCCTTTTTACTGTTTTGAACTTTGAAGGTTATTTACATTACTTACTTGTTTGAGAGTTTAAATTCACTAAAAGTCCAGTATTTCTTTAATTGTGGTATAATATGAGTGCTGGAAATAATTATTGCAAAAAAAAGAAAACGAGCATAAAGAAAGAAAAGAAAAGAAAAAGTATATGGTACCATTGGAGTTGCAATAACAGGACCTATGTATTTGTAAACAAATTTCATGTAATATTCTCTTTAGCAGATTTACTTTAATTTAACCCTTTTTATTTTCCCAAACATATCTTACCTAAGCCCCATTACATCCCTATTATGACTTTCCAGAGATGTGATAATATTGAAAGTGTCAGACCCTTTTTTCGGAGCCCAACATTCGGAGTCATAACACGTGACCGCAGAGTTCTTATAATATTCCCAATACCCATACTTGAGCATTTAATAAATGACAATTCATTCGTATGCTCATACCCTCACAGATAAGCAATGGTCAGCCCACACTAGTCAGTCACCAAAATCATCAATCTTCTGAAGAAGTGATCTTTACTTAATGACTTCAAGATGTTTATGACAATTAACAAAGTCAATTTGGTTCAGCTGTAACTCATAGTCAACTGGTTGGTGTGTAGTTGACTAATACTAATATTTTTCCATGAAACTTCCAGTTCTGCTCTTCGATTAGTCGACTAATATGATGATAATCGACTAGCACTAACTTTTTTCATGAAACTTTCAGCTCTGCTCTTCGAATAGTCGACTAATATGATGATAGTCGACTAGTCCACTTGTCCAACTGTTCGAATAGTCGACTAATATGATGATAGTAGACTAGTCCATTTATCCTACTCTTCAAATAGCCAAATAATATGATGATATTCGACTAGTCCACTGCTCCAACTGACAGATCTTACAAAATCTCCAACCTTTGATTACTAATAGACTTATTTGAATCCTTTATACAAGATCTTCTCATCGAATACATGTTGTTCAATTCTAATAATGATTTTCCTCATCATTTTCACTTCGATTCCAATTTAAAATCAATTTCAATCACTTCATCATCCATGTTTAGTCATCATCCCAGAAACACAACCATTTAACTATACACATTCATCATAAAAATCTGCACCTGCTCAACCCCATTTATCATCTTCTTTCATCTCCAACTTATCCCACTAGTTCTTCGTAGTTCAAGAAACCATATTACTTATGACACTTCTTCTTTCCATTTCAAGACACCACATTCTCTCATTCTATTAGATCAAAATGGAAAAGCTATAAAAATGTCCTGCATACATCCTACACAACATTACTAACTTGTAATAATCGTAACTTTCAACTCCGATTCCCAAAATTTACAAACTTTACACCGTTGGAAAGCTAGAAAGAGAAGCTAAAACTTTCATAAAGATTACTATGGCTAATTTGACCTAAATTGATACAGTTTTTCCTTTGAAGTCATAAAAAATTTCTACACCTATGGAAGACTTGAAATAAGAAATGTACAACTACCA